>WWET01000779.1:437621-450113 GCA_011038615.1 Limnodynastes dumerilii | reverse complement strand
CTATATAATTCCAGATTATATTCCATATAATTACACAGTGTCATTTCTATAGAATCCCAGATTATGATCCATATAATTACACAGTGGCATTTCTATATAATTCCAGATTATATTCCATATAATTACACAGTGGCATTACTATATAATTCCAGATTATATTCCATATAATTACACAGTGGCATTCTATATAATTCCAGAATATACTCCATATAATTACACAGTGGCATTCTATATAATTCCAGATTATATTCCATATAATTACACAGTGGCATTACTATATAATTACAGATTATATTCCATATAATTACACAGTGGCATTTCTATATATTTCCAGATTATACTCCATATAATTGCACAGTGGTATTTCTAGGTATTAACTTTAAATCCTTATTTTACAGCTAAACTATATGAGGAGATTAATCGAGTGATTGGACAGGGTCGAAAACCAAATATGGATGATAGGACCCATATGCCTTATACACAAGCTGTGCTGCATGAAATTCAGAGGTTCTCTGATATAGTTCCACTGAATATACCACGTATGGTTACAAAAGACAGCAACTTCAGAGGTTATCTGATCCCCAAGGTATGATATGAAACATATACTCATATACTATCCTTCCAGGCTTCCACATCTAAGCATAAAATAATCATATGCTTGCTGGTTATCAAATGTTATGGGTTTCTTCTTCTCTGCTTCCTGTTTCTCTTAAATAAATCTTTGAAACACGTAATGGAGAAAAAAAGAACACATTGTATACAGTTCTGAGTCATACTTGGCAGCTTTTATTTTTTCTCCAGGTAAAGTTTCCAGGCACCAGTGTACTTGATGATGTGAATTGTATAATGATGTCATATTTGTATCAAGCCTGCTGTACAGTAGTGCTCAGTTAAAGCTATCCCAAAATTTAGGGATTTAGGTGGACCCACCTGCTGGAAAAAGTTGAATTGGGCTTCAGAAATTATTAAACCTTTGTTTACTTTCCAGTTATCAGATAACGGCTTCCTACAGAGATCAGACAATGGAGATGATGTCATCTATTCAGTGTATTACAGAAAGATAGTATAACTCATCCTGTGAATTGAATGGGTTATGTCAGCTTTATACCTGTAAGCTTCTACCTCCACCCTCCGGTTACTATTGGCCCTTTAAATGTCCTGCTCAAGCTAGCCTCATTGTTGGTTATATCATCCAGGCCATGCTGCAATACCAGCTGTTGCTCTTTCTGTACGAATATTGTTCTTTGTGCTCAGCCCTCTGATTCCCTGCCTGGTTTTACCTTCCCTCTCCTTAACCCCCCCCCTTCCCCTATACATATCTGTCTGCTGTGTCTATTTCCTTCTGGCCATACATATTTGCTGTTTCTATTACCTTCTGGCATTATATATCTGCTGAGTCTATTACCAACTGGCATTATATATCTGCTGAGTCTATTACCAACTGACATTATATATCTGCTGTGTCTATTACCATCTGGCATTATATATCTCCTGTGTCTATTACCATCTGGCATTATATATTTGCTGAGTCTATTATTAACTGGCATTATATATCTGCTGAGTCTATTACCAACTGGCATTATATATCTGCTGAATCTATTACCATCTGGCATTATATATCTGCTGTGTCTATTACCAACTGGCATTATATATCTGCTGAGTCTATTACCATCTGACACATTATTACTGACGTGTATACTCCTCCTGGTGCCACTTCCACTACCTTGTCTTGCTAGGTCTTGACCTTGTTCCTGACAGCCGGGGTCACCTCTATCCTATATTTCCTTTGTCTTGTATACTTACCATAGTTTGCTGTTACTCCTTTGGGTTTCTTCTCACTGGTCCCTGTGTACTTGCTCACTCTCTGGGAAACCACCATCTGGGACCGGTGTCTGCAGCCAAGCCTGTCCCTACCATCAGGGACTCCAGTGAACACCAGATCCCCGGTTAGACTCTGCTCCCAGGCGCACAGTATACCCATAACACATTGCAAATCAAATATGGGAGCATGGTCAGCCCTCCCAGAAGCATTTTTGAAATGTAACTTTTTTTTTACTTATTTACTTTTTCCCTTACATCATTTGCAATGGTTTTTAAACACATTTTCTACAAAATCCAATCAGCCCTCTAGACACTGTACATTATTTTATTAAATACTTCTTCCATCTGGTATCACCCCTGGTTAAAATACAAGTACGACTGCTACCTCCTGACAAGCATTCCTAGATGTCCTCAGTACTACCAGACTGAGGTCCGAGTACAACCAGTCCACTAGTAGTACTAGTACCACTGATTGAGAATCCCTGCTCTACACTAATAACATATATTGCAATGTTAAATGATGTTAAAAACTTAGGACTAGTTCCATATTTATAAATTTTGTGTTTTTCTTTTTTACAAACAGAAAACTGCACTTACAAACTCCCTGCATTTTGGGAGTGCGTGTGTGCACTCATAAGGATTCTGACTGCAGATCAGATCATATATATAATATATACAATATATAAAATGATAAATAGCTCTGATAATTAATACTGTATTTCCTCAGGGTACAGAAGTGTTTCCTCTGCTTTGTACTGTTCACCGTGATCCCAAACATTTCTCTACTCCGTACAAGTTCAATCCCAATCACTTTTTGGATGAAACTGGCAATTTCCAAAAAAATGATGCATCAATGCCCTTCTCTATAGGTAAATCTCATCACAGGCACAGGATTAATGCAATGAACGGGAAAATGAGCTATATTATACTATACTAGCAATAGTATACTTGGTCTTTTCTGATTTAATGCTCCATTATTTTACATTTAGAGTATAAAACTCCAATGGAAATAAAAATAAATAAATATAAAGAAATTGTATAACCATCACAACATTCAACTAGAGTCATTTCAGTGGCAGAGAATGGATCAGGCAAATGTTCATGGGTTTCAGAATTTTGGGTGGGGGGGAGGCCAGGGGGAGCCCCTCCCCCGCAATGTGAAATGCCACCCAGGGGTCGCACAGTAAGTCTATATGACTGAAATGGTGGAATTTCAATTATACAAAATCATCAGTGATCTGCCAGAAAGCGATATTCTTAAGTATACTGTAGTTTTTGCTGGCCAGCAGATCACTATGTGGCATATAATAATTATGCGGTTGGCTATCGGGAATATAAAGGACAGTATACAGCAATACAGTTTGTTTTTATCAATTTTTTTACAGGAAAACGGATCTGCCCTGGGGAGAGCTTGGCTCGTATGGAACTCTTTATTTTCCTGACCACTATTCTGCAAAGCTTTAAACTTACTTCAACGACTGAATTCACTGAATCTGATATTGCTCCAAAGATGACAGGATTCATGAATCACCCAATCCACTATGAGCTGTCATTTATACCTCATTAGAGCTGCTGAATCCAAATGAACCTAACAAATTTACTTATCTGTTGCTTTCTACAGCTGCATACAATGTCTGGTCAACTCTACACATGCAAGGGTGATAAACGGTTAAAGGGAGGGATGGTTGTATATAAATTTTGTATATGGGTGTATGCTATTTTACTCAGGGTTGCCGACTTTTGCCAGATTCCCTCCGGGAGATCCCGGAGTGAAGCTAGAGATGAATGCAAGAGGCAGGGCTTATTGACACGATTAATGCATCATTAAGCCATGTCCCCTTGATAAATACCTGTTTTTAGCTGTAATAGGGATCGGGGCGGGGCTTGATGATGCAAACTGCGTCATCACGTCCCTCGCTGTCACTAGCAACACTAGTATACTAGTGTTGCTAGGCAGGGAGGCAGGACTTGAGGCCATGGTTTCCATGAAACCACAGGCCTCAAGTCACTTGTGGGATATTTGCAGGCTCTCCTGGGATAACGGGAGAACTGCCATTCCGGGAGAGTCGTTAACCCAGCTTATACTCTTTATTACAGCTGGTGCACAAGTTATTTTTTTTGTGAATTAAAAGATGGTTTAAATTGTTTGTATAGTAAATTGATGCTTTTAGAGATATATTTTATTAACCTGACTAGGCTACAGCCTAGAGCACATGACAGTAGGGTGCGCCACCACATTATTGGGTTCTTGAAATTACATTTATAGCTGAATACAAGCATAAACATTGGTGGGAGGTAAGGCTGAAGGGATACAAAATGTATATGAAAGGCAAATTAATTTGTACCTATTTTGTATGTAAAGTGTATTTGTATTAAAATAAAATAAATACAGCTCTATTTTTTCCATTTTTTTTTAAGTTCTCCCATATTTATTCTCCTTGTTTCCCATATGGATAAACAAGATGGTAAATCTGGACTGGATCTAGACTTACTAGAATGGGGGCATTTTACAATTGCTAGGATTGGAAAATAAAGAAATAGGATATGTGTGTAGGAACAGATGAATAAGGGGAGCAGTGGCGTATCTACCATGGGTGCAGAGTGTGCAATGCACACGGGCCCCCGCAGACAAGGGGGCCGCCGTGTGGCACTCACCCTGCACCCAATGGAAGATCCCAGTACCACCTATTTCTGTACAAACGGTTACGGTCTCCAGCAGCCTTCCGTTCCCAACAGTGCACTGCGCGCGGGTGTCACATGGGGATGTCAGGCGTGCGTGCACTGCGCAGCCTCATGCTCCTCTTCTGTTTGCAGAGCGTGAGGCTGCGCAGTGCACTGTTGGGAATGGAAGACTGCTGGAGACCGTCTCCGTTTGTATAGATATGGATGGGGTTGAGAAGAAGAGGGGGGGGGCGTCTGAGGAGGAGGGGGGTCCGTGTGGGGGTCTGCACATGGGCCCCTTTATTTCTAGACATGCCCCTGGTAACAACTGACGTGTGCATGCATTAGATATGGATAGGGTTGAGAATACGAAGAGGGGGGCCCGTCTTGGGAGAGGGGGGGGCCGTCTGAGAATAAGGAGGGGGGGCCTGTGTGGGGGTCTGCACACGGGCCCCTTCATTTCTAGAAACGCCCCTGAAGGGTAGAGATAGACAGTAGAGAGAAAAGGTGGGATTTAATGAGGGTGAGATAGAAGGTTGATGACAGGAGATAGGAGGCTCTGCTCATAAGTGATAACATGCTAAGAGGGTGGGACGTGGACAGGGGGTGAGCATTGGGAGGAGAAGGGAAGGGGAGACTGGAGGAGGAGGGTGGGGGATGAGGATGGAGAGACTAGTGTCATAAGGAGGCAAGTAGAAGTGATATAGGTAAGATTAGCTGGAGAGATGGTCAGAAGGATTGAAACATGTGTGATTACAATACTAAAAAGCATGACTGTAAGAGTTGAATAAATTGGCTCAGAAATTAAGTAGTGCAGGTTATTAGAAGTCCCAAGCAGTCACTATTAGCAGCAACAGAGTGGTTACATATTGAAATGTGCAGGGATAGATATCCAGAAGGAGTGTCCTTGAAAAGCAGGTGTTTCAGGTGCAGAATATAATACTTCAATGTTGTTGTTGAAAGAGAAGTCCTTGGAACACACATTTACTAATATTATCAGTACATAATATTTTATAACATAAATGATTAAGATTGATTACATTACAGGAAAACCAAAATTGTTTTCAAACGCACATCTCTTTTTATGATAACGGTCAGGGACTAATTAAAATGTTACATTTCTCATTACTGTACAAAGAGTGTACAAAGAGAGGGTAATCAGCAAACGTAAGTCAATTATAACATCGTGAGGTTGGGAAATAAATACACTTTTTTAAAAACTGTAAATGAATTTAATGACCAGGTAAGCTTGGCTAAAGTAAATCTGTCCTACAGAAGTCTACAGGAACATGATGATTGATCATAATAACTACAAATGATATCAATTATATGTATATTTATGCATCCCTTTAATATGCTATAGCTATAGTTCTGGTAACTGTTTTGTTCTTTTAACACCCTTTTTATTAATGGCTTACACATGAATTTTCCCGTGTGAAAATTAGACTATAAGGGAACAGTCAAATATTTGGCCTGGATATTGAACCAATTCATTGAGAGTCACGGTGAAAGTGACTAAGTGAAAAAGTTACATCTGCAAATTGCAGAAGGTAATCTTGGCGTTTTTGAAAATCGACCCCACACGCTTACCTTCCATGCAGGAGTCTGAAAATCAGGTGTAGGTCACCGCCTCGATTGGCCTTTTTCCGAAAGGGACGTTTTCTCCCAGCCATTTCGAAGCAATCGATCACCGGAAAAAAGAAGAGTATGGGCCTGATCTAGACCTACGCTTGCATGCGAGCTAACGCTGATCGTAAGCGTAAAAACGGCAGAAAAAAACACACTGCGCAGGTGCATAGTGACAACTTCCGGCCGTACCAAAGACCTTTTCGTAGCGGCGATTCTGGTGTCCGTACTGTTTGCATTTTTTCAGACGATGGGGCGTGTTTAAAGTACGGACGCTGGCGTTAAGGAATATAGGCGAGGTGAGACATTTAAATTGTACAGTATGGGCGCGCTAAACGTCGTTAATACGCAATGAACGTACGGACGGCCGCGGAAACAAACACAAAAGTTAGGGTAAGGTTTGCCGAGCGTATGGATGCTAAACTAGGTACGAGCAAGGGGAGTGCCTATTGCCGTGCATTGGTGGTACGTTCGGCAATAATACGCTACGCACAACAGCGTAGGTCTGGATCAGGCCCTATGAATCTAACCCCAACCTTTACCCTAATCCTTACCTTGACCCTTTCCTACCATTACCCTAACCTTTTATTATCCTAACCCCAACCCTTACCCTAATCCTTACCCTGTGGCTGTTGGTAATGGGCCACTTAATATATTTCCAAAAATATACCACTTAATTAGAAAAAGTCCAATATCTGATCTGAACTGTTGCAGATAAAACTTTTTCTCTACTCTTATGGTTGATCCCCTCCAGGGGAGTAAACATGTAGATATTAAAATAGAAGAGAAAAAGAGAAGAGGAAAAAGAGAAGAGAAAAAAAAATAGAGGAGAAAAAAAGGTAAATGAGTAAATATATATCGGTATTTAATCAAACAGGTATACAAAAATTCAATAATATATTTATTACAATAAATTAATAACAAACATAATATAAATGATAAATATAAAAACAATTGTGGTCCTACAAAATGTATATAGAAAATGGAATCTAGTAGCCTAAAGGAAGAGTCTCAAAGCAGATTAAGAAACGGGATGAGTCAGCTGCTGCGCAGATGAAAGTCCCGGGGTTATCATAGCTCCAAACTGCTGTCCTCTCCGTCTGGTCCTCTTCTCCCCTCTATGTACCGCCGTAAAGTGCTGCCGACTGATGTGTTTCGGGAGCTATCTGCCCTTTCTCAAAGTGGTCAATATATTAAGTGGCCCATTACCAACACCCACAGGGGTCAATACAGCGCTCACCTTGTACCCAGTATTTTTGTGTTCTATGTGACTTATTTTAAGGGTTGGTAGACCCTTTCTTGGGGAAGATTAGCTGCAGTATTGTTTTATATTTGGCGATTATTTTATTCTTGTTATTCTTACTAATCCTTACCCTGTCCCTCCACTTCCATTACCCTAATCCTAACCTTCTATTACCCTAACCCTCCCTTCCAGCCTAACCCTAAGACTCCCCTACCCGCAGCCTAACCCTGAGACTCCTCTCCCCGCAGCCAAACTGTAAACCTCCCCATTGATTCCTATTCCCCTGTGGCAGGTGCAATGGGGTCTGTGGCAGGTGGCATTTCAGAATCAAGGGTAATTATGCCGATCAACATTCATAAAAAAAATGTCACAGTATTTTCTAAATAGAGACAGCCAAAAATTAGCTTTGAAAATAGCACTTTCACAGCGGTGACTCCCACTCCTGAAAGTCTGCATGAAGAAGGGGAGAGCACGTAATTCCCTTCTATCTTGCGGGGGTTCTGGACCCTTACATGTCTATAGCCCTACGTTAACTTCTATGCACGGAACTGCTGTTCCCCGCACCCAGTCCTTAATTAGCATTCCTCTCCCTGCCTGTGTGGTGGGGATTAGGCATGTGGAAGTGAAGGAGAGGCCTCAAATCTTCTAACATACAGAACTAAGTCCTTGACGTTAGAATCTATGTTTGTGTAACATCTAGCGTTTTCATACGCTGACTTACTTGGATAGTCAGGATGTTGATTCTTTACCGACTGGATTTAGTCTCACCAAAAAGGGGCATGGAGTAGGAATGGAAAACTCCCACTTTTTTGAAGCAACACATGCCCTCTCTAAATTTTCTGGCAAACAACTAAAGCCTCCTTCTAAGGCATCCATCAGAATCCTTATTTTTATGTTTCCTTGTTCTTAGATCTACATATAGGACCTGATACACACTTAAGAGTAAGTTAGGTGGGGACAGATCCGCACCTGTCCAAATTTTACATAAAACCAGTTGACGCTAATACATAAATACCCATGGAGAGCAGCCACCATCGAAACTGGCTGAGAAACATCCCGAATGGCCAATTCCAATTGGTCCGAAGGAATTGTACTGAATTGGGGACTACGATTCTCTGGGTGACCAGATGAAGCAAAGATTCCTGGAGAGGAAATATGACACTCAACTAGTAGAGGAAGCACTATCAAAAAACAGGATGAAAGACAGGGATGACCTTCTCAACAATAAAAAGGCAATCAGAAAACAGAAGGAAACGGTACGCTTCATCATGGGATATAGCACAAACGCAATAGACTTAGAAAAGAGCATAAGAGAGTACTGGCCCCTACTGTTGAAGGACCCCATCATCAACTCTATTCTCTCCAAAAGACCACTCATCACCTACAGAAAGGCGAGAAACCTTAAGAATATTCTGGCCCCAGGTGCCATCGCACCTAAGAATAAAACCCTTTAGAACTCTTGGCTTAATGACAACAAACCTGGATTCTATTACTGCACCAAGTGCAAGAGTTGCAATACTACTATAAAATTTGGTACAAAGCCAATAACCTCATTCACAGCAAATTCGACCAGTACGTTATTCAAAATCAAAGACAAAAATCACCTGTGAGACAAAAGGACTTATCTATTTACTGGAATGTCTTTGCAGCCTGCAGTATGTGGGATGAACCATTAGGACCCTGAAGGAAAGAACAATGGAGCACCTCAGAAACATAACCAAAGGGGTTACAACACACAGTGTTCCAGCACCACCGATGTGATCCTACCCTTATGTCATTTATAGGGATCAAAAAAGTGCAAAAACATTGGAGAGGAGGGAATTATTTGGCTCGGATCTCCAAAGAAGAGACACAGTGGATCTTTAATTTACAAACCTTAATACCAAAAGGACTCAATATCGACTTAGATTTAGGATCCTTCCTTTTTGATTGAACTTTAGCATGGTATCCCATTCCCAATATTTATCTCCACACCTTGGGACGCTCTTAATTAATTAATTTAATTGATACTTGGTGACCGCCTAGCTGCTCCTAGTCTCCTCTTTTTTGTAATCCCTTTTTTTGTCCCTAACAACTGTTTAAGTCCTGTGCTTTTGTGTTCCACCTATTCGTTAGCCTTATTGCAGTCACTTCCTATCGCAGGTTAGTGAAACCCTTCTAGTTTCCACCTTAGCTTCACTACAACATATCCTACACGGATTTTAACATCTTTGCTGTCCCTTATGTGCCCTCTCCTGAACACCACACATTTATTAAATAAATCTATACCCTAAGTGATGGACGCTAGTGCACCCTCATTCCACTTTGTGGAATCCTTTATTATAAGCTTGCTACCAGCTACAACCCTTTGACTGCACTAGCCCTATAACCTTTTCCAGTTATTGCCCCTTTCTTACTGCAGTGGGTTCCAATCTGGTACCTTTACTGGACTTTTCAATCATCATCTGGATGCCTTATTGAGGTGTTCTCTAATGCACCTGCACAAAGGATTATAACCACCTCCTCTCTTTTTTTCCACCTGATACATGCTTCAGAATTGTTGACAAGTTACTATAGTAACCACAAAGAACCTATCAATGAATAGAGCACCTTTTAAATTCAGCAGCCGCTTGTCTGAAACTTCAATCCACAGAAAAGCCAGGAGCAGCGAAGCGAGGGAGGAGTGCTTCCTGAACCACAGCAGAGGCAGGCAGCGAGGGAGTTAAAGGTACTATTGCCTATACCCTGGTTTTCATCTGCACCAGTGACTGTGTATCTCTCTCAGTGTGCCACCTATTAGGATTTCAATATTGACTTACCCTGAGAACATTGTGCAACTTTTACGCTGTTTATCCAATTCCTTTTATGATTGGTTCCCTTCTTGGACTACTACTTGTTTACTGATTGGGCAAAGAAGTTGTGGCTTTGAACGTTACACAGAACTACTGTTTTGATATATTTTTCTGGCATTCCTTACCAGTTCACCAGTGACACCACATCTGTGTCACTGGACCCACTGTACGTGTTCACTGACATTCCCGCTGCAATTATGCCTTTCTGATTTATTATGTCATTATTTCATTTCTGTCTGGACATGAGCTATGTCTAATTACCATATTGTTTTATTGAAGTTTTTGATGATAATAAAATTTGTTATTAGAAGATCATTTCCTTCTTTTGGGCGCTAGGTATACCACTACCACATTTTCTAAAGGACAAAGTTTTGTCCATACTATACGTTATATGCTATTGGCAGGGGGTAATCCACTTTTGTTGTCATAGGTGATTATTAGGAAGTTGTATGTATTGCGTGGTAGTCACTAGGATGTTGTATGTATTGGGAGCTAGTCACTAAGATGTTCTATGTATTGGGTGGCAGTCACTAGGATGCTGTATGTATCGGTTAGTAGTCTCAAGGGTGTTGTATATATTGGGAGCTAGCCACTAGGATGCTGTATGTATTGGGTGGTAATCAAAGAATGCTGTATGTATTGGGTGGTGGTCTATAGGATGCTGTATGTATTGAGTGCTGTTCACTAGGATACTCTATGTATTGGGTGGTAATCACTAGAATGCTGTATGTATTGGGTGATGATAACTTGGGTGGCAGTGACTACCTGGGTTTCACAATTCACTATACATCCCTTTATTGGATTGTGAAATACTAGTCAGTAGATGCTGTATTTGCTTGTAACTCTTTAACATAACACTTCTTCTTGCACTTAATTGGCGATACATAACCTCATATCATATATATTGCACTGCTTTAATAAGGTTCTTTATTCTGTACTAATCCAGCTTATGTTTTTTGACGTGCCAATAGTTGAACCTGCCCACGTGTGGCTGCTTGCAGATTTTTTTTTTTCAGGGACACTTTAAGTTTCTAATCCACCCTGTGCATGTGCAAGTACAGATAGGAAATGTGGCGGAAATCCACACAAAAAAAGAAAGGAAAATGGATTTCTGAATTCTGTATGACAATCAATTTATAAAACTTTTTTCTGTAATAATTTATTCCATTTCCCTTCATAATTCCTTTGTCCAGACAACAAACAAAATAGGCATGTTGTTTAACACTATGTAATCCTATGCTTATATAACCAGTGCTAGAAGGGTTGTAAGGATTCTCCCATTACCCAAGAACTGAAGCCCAGAAAAAGTGCTGACTATGGAGGACTGCATGCAGGGTCATAAACACACAGAAATGTTTACAAGTCAAAGTCTAGATCCAGTCTCAGCCTGTCTCAGTAACAGGACGACATGGAGCTTGCAGGGTTTGGAACACTGCTTCTGGTTATTTGCGTAACTTTCTTGGTTACCCTCTGGCTCAGAAAAAGAGGACAACTTGTCACCCCTCCAGGTCCTTACCCCCTTCCTCTCTTGGGAAACATCCTCCAGATTGATTTCAAGAACTTAGTGAATGAATTTGTTAAGGTCAGTTGTACTTCCCCCTTTACAATATAACCTCTCCTGTATAGGTTTCCAATGTCAAATAATACTAACATATTAATGAGTATGTAGCATATTGCAGTGTCACCTAGACATTCTAGAATCTCTTCTTTAATGTTACTGTAAGCTATATTGCTCTAAAGTGTTAACACGACAGGAATACACTGTTTTCCTCTTACACAATAACAATTACTTGCCAATACAGCATTTTTCCAAGGCACTCCTAAGCGGAAATAATTACTGAGCATTCCCCTTTTTTAAGCAATTAAGTCAAAACAACTTAACAAGTATTTATATCAGAAAGTTTCAGATTTTCTGAATTTCTGTACTTAGTCACTTCTACCTCTTGTATATGTTCCCAGCCATCCACTTCTTTCCTATGTATATGTGTTCAGCTCTAAACCTTCTGCCCCTTCTATATGTGCTCGGTCATCCTCTGAAGCCCTTTGTATATAAGACTAGCCATACACTTTTTCCCCTTTATATCATGGTTGCCGACTTTTGGCAGCTTCCCTCTGGGAGATCCCAGAGAGAAGCTAGCGACGCATGCAGAGGCGGGGCTTAATGACGCGGGTTATGCAAATCATATCATTAGGCTCCGCCCCTGGCTTATACTGACCCGTTTTTTCAGTAAAACCACGGGCCTCAAGTCACTTGCGGGAGATTTGCTGGCTCTCCCGGGATACCGGGAGTACTGGCCGAATTTCGGGAGT
>WWET01000779.1:420189-436997 GCA_011038615.1 Limnodynastes dumerilii | reverse complement strand
TCCTGTTTATTTGCCCTCTCTCACTTAGCATGTTAGCTCTTATGTGCAAGGTCCTCCTCCCTCCTGTCATCACCCCTCTACCTTGTCCTCATCATTTCCCACCTTTTTCTCTCTACTGTCTATCTTTGTCCTTATTCACCTGCTTCTACACACACATCTTTATTTTCCTTACATATTGTTCGAATTTTTCTTTGTATTGTATTTTAATTTTGCTTTGTACATGTATTGTATTCCTTATTCATGTTTTTACACCCTCTGTTCATTATTGTATTGAATTGTATGTGTACCTATTGTCTTTGCTATTGCCTCTGTGCGGTGTTGCGGATACTGTGTGGCGCCTTATAAATAAACGGTAACAATAATAAAAATTAGGGTTAAGCTAAAAACTTCACCTTTCTGCTTTCACAATAAAAATGTGCCTTCTCTTTGAGTGGGACAGTCCCACTTTCGGGGGACTGCCCCGCTGTCCTGCCCGCCTCACAACTTGTCCCAAGAGATCAGACTCTCGGGACAAAGTTGTGTTTTTTTTTGTTTTTTTTGTAAAGCCCTGCTGCGCTATATATGCGGCCGGGATTTACACTGCACAGTACAGGTAATACAGGGCTCCTACGGGAGACCCGTAGGACCAAACCTGATGGGGGATGGACATTACAAAGGGCAGGCATGGAGGATGGACATTACAAGGGGCAGAAATGGAGGCTGGACATAATAATAAGGGCAAGACATGGAGGCTGGACATTACATGGGGCAGACATGGAAGCTGAACAAATAATATAGAGGCAGATATGGAGGCTGGACATAATAATAAGGATCAGACATGGAGACTGGACAAATAAACAGGGAGGAGACATATGGAGGCTGGACATAATAATAATAAGGGGCAGACATGGAGGTAGGACAAATAATAAGGGGCAGATATATGGATGGCAGGCCTAATAATAAGAGGCAGACATATGGATGATTGTCAAATAAAAGGGGCTGGCACTAGACCCACTGGTCTGGGTGGTGTAAGACACACCCACTTTTCTAGACACACCCACTGGGTGGTACAAGACACACCCTCCCTACTACCCCCTCTCCATTCTCAAATGTTGGGAGGTAATGCTTTCAGTTCAATATGGTACTCATCAGGTCTACACTTGCACCTAAAACTAAGTGCAGCTCTGAAGCAGCCCTCTCATCTCTGTGTACTTAGTGTTTAATCTGTTACCTCATACCTATAATACTCACTATAATGTGTTATCTCATAGCTTGAATCTTGTATTTGTGTATTGTCACCTTTCTTGTGTTTATGTGTATTGATTATGTTCTGGTAATCTGTTTCCTGCAATACTGTCACAAAACGGTGCACTTACCGCATCAGTTGTCATCTGTCTGCTGTTCTTTCTGGCCATTACCATGGTTCTAGGACTATTTCATGGGCAGTGCCATCTTGGAATTATCACATGACTTGTTCCAGCCAAGCAGAGTCTAGCTCTAGGAATCGCATGATCAGCCTATTGTGGAAACTGAATCAAAACATCATAGATAAACTGTCATAACAATATTAATCTTTGCCAGGGTTAAGAACAAAGGGCCAGATCCAGACCTACACTCAGGTTATGTTTCAACGTGTAGCGTATTTACGCTTTCGTAATTACTATGCGCTCCCCTAGACACTCCTCTCAGTCGTACGTATTTTTGCCATGGCTCATAAGTATGATCAGAATTTCACATGCAGAGAACATCCAAAACAGCGTTCTTACGACTACAGCGGGCATAAATACGCTTGCGGTCGTAGCTCTGGATCTGGCCCAAAGAACCTCAAACATGCGGGAAAATATGAACGCGCATTTACACAACCGTTTGTGTGCAGGTAAGTTCTTTCACAGGCTTATTCTCTCGTATGATTTTACACATTAATAATAACAAGTTAACATTTATATTTTCATATAGGACTTGTGCTTATTGTATAAAATGCGTTCCAAACCATTAAAGCTCTATTTTATTCGCAAGAGGATTCAATCAGCTAAACGCTGCCGATCTATGTAGGAATATTATAATGTTGTCATATTTAGACTTGTAGCGTAGATATTGTATTAGCAATATATTTTGTTGAAAGATCGCATAAAGCGTTCAAAAGTTATAGACATACATAATATGTAATATTATGTAATATTATGTAATATTATATGTGTAGAGTCTTGACATAGTTAGGCTGAGAATACCTGTACAGTTATGCTGATTGAGCTCTGGGAGACACCAGGATCCAATGATGTGCACAGAATTGGAGATGACCATGAGGATTCACCTATCAAAAGGACAGAAGACTTGATCTCACCTGTTAAAAGGACGATGCCTGGGCTCTGAAGGCCTAAGGCTTTTGTATTGAAGCTGTTGCTAGTGCTAGTTTGCGCTGCTGTCTGGTGGGATTAGAACTTTTGGATAACCCTTTCACACTCACTATAAAATCTCTTGTGGGTTGGACCGCATCTACCAGTGGTTTGCGATTATTTCAGGTTATTGCGGATTAATGCACTGCACACTATTCAAAGTACAATTCAAAACTATTATCCCAGTCAGCAGTGAACAGTCTGCAGACTACTATTCCAGCTTCAAACCTCTGCTGTCTGCTGATTGTTAGTCCTGGTCCAATCCAGGTCAAGTCCAGTCCATTCCTTGTCCAGGTCAAGCCAAATCTTGTTCCAGTCCAGGTCAAGTCAAGCCTTGGTCCAGTCCAGTCCTGGTCCAGTAAAGGCCTGCTCCACTCCAGTCTATTCCCAGTTCAGTCCAGGTCAAGTCAAGTCCTGTTACAGTTCATATCCATTCCTTGTCAAGTCAGGTCCATTTCAATCCTGGTCAAGTCTAGTTTAGTCAAACTTGCCTACTCCAGTCCTGGTCAAGTCCAGTTCAGTCAAGCCTGCCTTGTCCAGTCCAGCAAAGCCTTCCTTGTCCAGTCCAGCCAAGCCTGCCTTATCCAGTCCTGTCCAACCAAGCCTGCCTTGTCCAGTCCTGTCCAGCCAAACATAAATTGTCTACCCTTTGCCCGGTAACACATGGGCAGATCATATATCAAACCCTCTAGCTTCCAACACCATGCTAAAACCCTATCACATCCCCGGAGCCCAGAGCAGATACCCAACCAAATCAGTCTATGATATATAACATCTTATATATTGTTTTCCTATGACCTTTATATCAAACCCCAGTTATTCCTAAAACAGCCGCAGTATAGTTTTATAAAAAAAAATGCTGACTACTCTCTGCAAAGCATTACTGCACTGTGTTTCAACTTCCTTACACCTTTCACGAAAGTTATACCGTGGCAGATCTCATAATCTGTCACCACGCTTAATGAACCATGGTGGTATTTTTAGAGAGATGTTTATGGTCACATAGGCATTGCACAGTCTCTCTCATCATTATCCAACAAGTCACACGGAGCTGCATTATCCAACAAGTCACATGGAGCTGCAGGAAAAGAGGCTGTGCTATGCTGCGCCCTCTGCATACCAATACAGATTATGAACCACAGCCATTTTCCATATACAGAAGCTGTAAATGTTAAAATAGACTCTGGGTATCGAAACGCCCTCTGTGTGAGGGGAATGGTCAACAATAAGTTAAGATATTGCAGACCTGTATTGGTGGCCCACAAAAATCAGATGCTCATGAACCTGATAGGACATGTAATTTGACATACAGATTTTCATGGTTGGTTTCTCTTCTAGTGACTTTTGAAGAAATTGATTTTCTTCTGTTTGTTTCCATAGCTCGGCTCCCAATATGGCCCAGTTTCCATGGTGTATATGGGGAGGAGACCAACGGTGGTATTAAATGGATATGAAGCAGTGAAAGAGGCTTTAGTAGACAAAGGAGAAATCTTCAGTGATCGTGGAAAATTTGCTATTGTAGAAATATCTTTAAAGGGATATGGTGAGAGAAATGTGGTGTTGATTTATAGATAATAGAAGAGACTTAAAAAAAAAATGCCTAAAAAGTCAATTTTGTGCATTATAAACATATGTAATATATTACTTTTACTACCGCTACTTCTAATACTACTTCTAATACTATTACTACCACTACTATTACTATTACAACTACCACTACCATCACTACTACCACTACTACTACTTCTAATATTACTACTATTACTACTACTATTACTACTACTTTTACTACTACTACTGCTACCACTACTTCTAATACTACTACTACTACTACTACTACTACTACTACTACCACAACTACTACCATTACCACCACCACTACTACTACTTCTAACACTACTACTATTACTACTATTACTACTACTACTACCGCTACTACTATTACTTATTCGAAATGCCTAAACAAAATATTTGGAGAGACCGGCCATTGTTTGGGATGCACTATCTAGAAATAAATGTGTTTACTTTTTAACCACTCCTACTCATGGACTACAAATGGTATGCAGTCCCCGGTTAGAAAGTCTGTATTTCGAAAAATCCCTATTTCGACAAATAGCCAGGGGCTACCTTAAGGGGAAAGATGCAGATGTACAGAAGTCTGTATTGGTAAGCATTAAATGGGACCACTAATGTTCTAACTTGACTAAGATGGAACTCCCACTTGTGAATTTAGCACCGCCCCTCTGATAGAAGTTCTATTCCTCTTATTTTTGGATGGTGAATACATTCTGATCTGCTAACATGGTTGCATGTATGCAGAAAGTATAAAAACAATGCCACAATCCAATTGAACCAAAAATTAGGGACTAGAACTAAAACTTAGGGGAAAATCTGAAGTCTATATCTGGTACATTGATAATTATGGGCCTGATTTAGACTTAAGAAGGAGCTTGAAAGTAAGAGAGGATAGTTACTCCTGGGCTAAACCATGTTGATTTCAGGGTAAGTCATATTTCATCTGTTGAAAACAGTATTAGAGTTGAGAGGTGGCGTTTCCTATCCCAAATCTGAGGCATAGCAATCAATCCCCAGAGCACTGAACACAGTGCTCCGAAAGGTGAGTTTCCCCCAACCCGCTCCCTACACCAAACCCTAAGTCTCCCCCCCCCACAGCCTAACCCTAAGTTCCCCCACAGCCTAACCCTAAGTCCCCCTCCACGCAGTTTAACCCTAAGTCCCTCCCGCAGCCTAACCCTAAGTCTACCCCCCGCATCCTAACCCTTGGCAGCTGTGTTTTCCGAAAGTGAATGAGTGAGTATGCGAATCGCATACTCACCCATTCATACAAAAAACATTCTAAATGGATCCCTCATTCGCAATAGGGACAGCCAAAAAGCACCTTTCGGCTGTCCCTAATTCGCAATGCAATCCCTCGCAGCGGGGACTCGCAACGCTTTTAGATATAAACGTAAAATCAGATAGGACCAAACTCCTTCCCAAATCCCCAAAACAGGGACACTTTAGGACAAAAGTTCAGCTAGTTGTCCTTTATCATCTAAGTGTACACAAGGATAATGACACATTATTAACCCCACATGGGGGGAGGTGCTATCTACTATTGGTTTGGGTTTACAGTAAATATTAACAAAAAAGTCCAAGACAGGACAGAGCAGATGAACCAGTTTGGAGATGCACACCCCTAGGATATACCTAGTGGTACAGAATCAATATAATCTTGTATAATGCTGCAAGTCAAAACCAGCAAACAACAAAAAAACAGTATAACACTTTTAATTGGAATACCAATAAAATAGTACAAAAGGCGAAATAGTCAGAAAATAATTAAACTATCGTTCAGGCATAATGTATAGAAAATGGTATTACAGATTTGGTATTCATGGCTGGAACACACAGCATAGTATATTACTCAGATTTATATAATAGTATAACAGGATGAGTAAATACCACTGCATATAATCAATTTATAAGCATATAAGATGATTAATCTGAACACATGGATGTGTGGGGAAAATTCTAGGGGCCAGATTTACTAAGCCTTGGGAATGGAAAAGTGGAGATGTTGCCCATAGCAACCAATCAGATTCTAGCTTTGACTTTCCTTTTACATACTAGAAAATGTCAGCTAGAATCTGATTGGTTGCTATGGGTAACAACTCCACTTTTCCATTCCCGCAGTTATTAATCCGGCCCTAGGTGTGGTATTTTATTGTTTAATATATATAGTGAACTTTTTTTACCAAGAGTAAAAAGGTTTGTAATATGTATACTTTTCGATGCTTAGAGTATTTCAAAATTATTATAATAGCTTACAAATACTAATTTGCATCTTTAATGTTTAATTTTTTTTTCTGTTTTTTTTTCTGTTTTTACATATTTTACCTGGGGAATCCTTCTCTCATTTAGAAGAAAACTGAATATTTTAAATTGCCAGTGATTATATAATTGGTATGCGTGCTCGGATTTTCTGCTATGTTTAAAACTATAGAAATCCAATATGAGTATAAAAGTCTATTACTTTATACGGACCTCTTTGGTGATGGAGTGCATACTAGAAAAGTTTCCTTTTCTTTTTTACTTTCTGAATCAACCATATCAATCATATAAATCAACTTTTCGTTGTAGGATACCTTCAGTTATTCTAAGAATAGGTAACTGTTTATAATGTTTGTTTGGCAATTTTAAAGATCTAGGTGCACTCAAACTGCAGTTATAAATATAAATCCATATATTTTTTATGTTACCATCATCACAAAGAGGGTTTCCAAAAAAGAAGATACCAAATATCTGCCACATATATTAATTAATAGGACCCTTACTCCCTGTTTTGAGTTACAAATAATTTCACATAACTCCACCAAACCACCAGTGCACAATGTATGTGTATGTATACAACCTGAAATGATTAATCAATTTCACTGATTATTTTTTTATTTTTAATCTACTCTGAAAATAACTCTACTTAAAAATTTCAGGTGCCCCATTTGATCCTACTTTCCTATTAAGCCTTTCAGTCTCCAATGTCATCTGTTCTATTGTGTTTAATGAGCGCTTTGACTATGATGATAAGAATTTTTTGAGCATAATGGCACTTTTCCAAGAGTCTTTCAGAATTGTCACCTCACCTTGGGCTCAGGTAGGTAAAACAAGTTCGAGTAGCTGAATTTTATATACAGGTTTCTGAATTCTTGTTCCCACAACTGTTACCCAAAAAGTTCCAAAGCAGGAAAAAAAGATAATTATTTATTGTTTATTTATTTATTTTAAGGTCTCTGAAAAATGCTTTAGTCTGATAAATGTTCCTCAATGAACAACTGATGCTTTAATTTATCACATTTTTGTCCATACAGATATAACTTGTGCTGCATACATTGACAACAGATTTTATTTACACACAGTTTTAAAAAAGGAATATCTCTAAGAATTTTTTATGATGCTTTAATAACTGCAATTATAGTATTATATTAGTTTGAATCTAAGATTTGATTTCTATACTTCCAAGACACTTAATTAAACAAATATTTCCTAGAAAATGTTGACATTTGCTAGGAAAACATAGAAAATCTATTTAACAAAATGTTATATAGTCAATAAATTGCACAGCACTTTAGAAAACGTATTTAATCATTAATAGTACTTTTTACAGTTACTACTAGCAGACTAATATTGACCTACCAGAATGCTTTTTGAAATGTATGAGAAAATGCCCAGACACTAGGAAAATATTCAAATCTCAAATAACTAGTTAAAAAATGTCTAATAGGAAGTCAATAAATAAAGTCCCTATGATAACTGAACAAATTGTGGAACTTATGAATAAAATTTTACGACAAAGTCGCTCAATGTGAAAGTTGTATTTTCCTTGTAACACACTACTGACCAGATGATTTATTCAAATGATCTGTCATCCTGTATATAAAGCTCAAATTCTCTGTTTGTAATGGACCATGGTTGGGTCCATATTTAAAATTTTTCAATTTTTTGGGTTTAAAAAAAAAATCTAAATTTTTTATGATTATAATTTTATTTTGTGAAAAAGTCCATTTAAAGTTCTCTCTGTATGGCCCTTTTCTTCAATTATTTTATAGATGTATGTTCTCTATTCCAATCATATTTTTTTGTATTTTTTTGTTGGATTTTGTCTAGAATTCTTTCTTCATACCCATTTTCTATTAAATTATTATTTTTTTAATTCTTTCATTGAAATTTAAATTAAAATCCCCCTTAATTTAACATTTTCCTCAGGTGTAAATTTCAATCTGTTTTCCAATTATTTTCAAATTCTGAATCCAGTCCAATGTTTGAAAAATTACATGCAGTCAAAAAACATATATTATTTTTGCTTGCAGATCTTTGGTCTGGCACCCAACCTCCTAAGACACTTCCCAGGTCCCCACCACAAAGCGTTTAAGAATTTTAACAAGCTGAGAGAGTATGTGATAGAAAAGATCAAAATACATGAAAAGACATTGGATAAAAACTGTCCCCGAGATTTAATCGATTGCTTCCTCATAAAGATGGAGCAGGTAAGGTCTGCTGACTAGAATAAAAAAAATAGAACGTAAATCTCTGAGCTCCCTGTAGCGGGTTCCCATGTCTTTTCGTGCCGCTCCAGGGGAAAAGGGGGAAACGAAATTCAACCCCGTGTACTCACTCTTTTGGCTGGCTCAAATATGAATTTTGTGAGTAAATCTGTGTCTCTCTTGACTCCTTTACCACCCGTTATTCTGACAGATAGTTCAAGGTCTGGCAGATAGTAGGTTTAGCTGAATATGGTCAACGCACACTTAGACGCGTTTCTCCAGAACTGGGTTTCCTTAGTAAGTGTCCCCAGATATAAAACCTACTATCTTCCAGACCATGAACTATCTGTCAGAATAACGGGTGGTAAAGGAGTGGAGAGAGACACAGATTTACTCACAAAATTCATATTTGAGCCAGCCAAAAGAGTGACTACATGGAGGTGAATTTTGTTTCCCCCTCCTCTCTGGGAGTGGCATGGAAAGACACGGGAACCCGCTACAGTGGCCACTGTTCTATGGGGATTGATTGTCGGAGCACAGCGGCACTCACAGCACACTGAGTACTCCGTACCGTCGGCCGTGATTGCTACTCACCTTTACTGCTAATAGATCCTGTATAAGTTCAATGTGCTGAAGATATTTTGTACATTATTAATACATTCATTAACATTGTTTCTACTATCACTCCATACTCCGGCTATTACCACAAGACATCAGTGGTTATAAGTCTATATACATTGTTTCTAATTGCACCTTAGAGGGAGAGAAAGCCCTGAACAGAGCCACAGCTCTCCGAAATCATGTGAAATTAAGTATATTGCTGGAATATTCTGGAAGAGTAATTTTGACAAATTGATATTTGCGGCCTAAAATATAATTTATATTGTCAATTGACAAGTAGAAACGTTGAATTGGTCTGATTTTATATATTTAACTTTTTTATTACATTGTACACTTTAAATTGCATTTTTTTCTATATTTCATTATACGGTTATATTGACATATGTTGTTCTATTGAATTAATAAATTGCTGAACATACTCACAGCGCAATCCTTGTATTTAGTTATTTGTTTGTTCTGAAGAGGTGGTCACTCCCAGGATTGCTGCTGAGTATACTCGATTTAGCGATCTTCAAGCCACACCAGTGTCATTAGGATTGCCATCTTCACCTGGCGCTGATAGTTCTACCTGAGGGAATATCCCTAAGGTAGTTCATCTACACCATATCATTTATCCTACGGATAAAGGTCTAATTACATGTAATGTATATGAATTATAAATCAATGTAAGATGGCATCATGTAAATAGTGGCCTCTAGTGGTCAATGCATGAAACAATACACAATTCTGTAACCAATTATATCTATCAAGAATTTACCTATTAATCAAACATAGGTGTGACACCATGAACACTATCTTTAAATGGCAGACTCTGAGAGCACGCTTATAGTTCCGTAAGTGCAGGGTTGGGCGGCTGCCATGGGCCCCCTTTTACCCCGGACCCCCTATAAGCCACACCCATGGTAGTTACACCGTTGAGTGACACTGTATTTGAATAGTTATATAATTTAGGAAATCTCCAGAAGTATTTGTATGATAATTTTAATAAATATATTTTTCACCCCCATCCACAGGAGAAAGACAAAACTACAACAGAATTTCATTATGAAAATTTATTTGGTACTGTAATAAACTTATTCTTTGCTGGAACTGAAACCACCAGCACCACACTGAGATATGCATTACTCATCCTGCTCAAATTCCCTGACATTAGAAGTAAGTATTACCCTGTTATTAAGTTGTAAACCTTGAAATGCCCATATAAGGTGTGTATGAGATGTGTGTGGGTCTCCATATAGAATGGCCCTTTTTCGAAAGGGCCGTTTTCTCCCAAGCAGAGTTAGTGTCTGGAAATCGATTTTCTCTGCTTAGCAAGATCATTCCCAGGATGAAGAGGCAGCGGCGTATGGTGAGTATTTCCCAGCCCTTCTCCTAATCCTTACCCTAACCCTCTCCTCCCCACAGACGGACCCTAAGACAACCTTCCAGGCAGCCTATCCTTAAGACTCTCCACCCCGCAGCCTGACCCTAAAACTTCCCTCCCTGCAGCCTAACCCTAGGACTCCCCATATACTCACCTCCAGTCTGGTGCGGCGGTGTGACAAGTCTGCATTGGCAGTAACCAAATTAATGAATGTGTAAGTATGAAAAACAGCATGCTAACCCATTCATTTATTAAAACTTTCGACACAGTAACATTTTTTGCAATACAGGCAGTCGAAAATGAACTTTTGTCTGCCTGTTTTTTGAAAATGCTATTTTCTAACCGGAGACTGCATCCTGTGTGAGATCAAGCAGAAAACACCCACTCTTTGGAAATCTACAGTAGGTCATTGGACCGGATTCAGTTTTTGTAGCTGGAGTTGTTTGTCGCATGCCACACGTGGAAACAGCAACATTCTTTTACATGCTAAGGACTTCCAGCGTGGAGCTAAACATTGAGGCGGGACAGGGTGGCATGCTTAAACAGGTCCGCATAGTTTTTAAATAGTCTGTATTTAAAACGTACTGATCAGAATGCAGTCACTGCTGCAAAAATGCTGTTGATCAGCATACTTACCTATTACACTTTTAGCCCACTTTTAGCGTCTGTGCCTCTATATATCTGTCAGAGCTGTATGTTCCACTACTGATTTTCTAATGAACGATAATTATATGTGCAGCTTAGACCCTCTTGTGAGACTCAATGAGAAGCCCATTCATGGATCTCTAAAATACCTCTGATGAAGTGGCAATTACAGCCATGAAACTCGTTAGGTGTAAAAGCATAATCTAAACTGCCAGAGATACTATTTGGCAAGATATTGCTACTTTGTTCCCCTTCTGGCTGACATCCTCCCATAAGGCATACATGAGACTTTGGGGATATAACTGCTTCCACCTCTAGACTGCATTTAAATATGTTACCAGTTTTAAAGTCAACACCCTTTCGAAATGACCTCCGGAGTAAAGTAGAAGACGCACATTCAGCTGAAAAGCCACCTGACATGGCTTCAGCTGGCTGGCGCGGACATGCACCTGCCAGCTTGGTGAGAACTTACCTTTTATTCCTCACTTTTAAGCCTTCATTTGGGAGAAAATGCTTGTTATTCGTATATCAGACGGCCATCATATCAAAAGTTTATACAGTAGATATTAAGGAACTTTAAAAGGTTTTGCACAAAGATCCCTTTAAGTGAATTTTTACAATAGTTTTAAAGCAATCAACACAAAACTCTTTATCATTCATTTTCCATGTGGGACAACTATGCATGCGTATAAATAGCTTTCATCCACAATCGATCCTTGGTTATCTTGATGTATTAACTTCTTGCTTATGTACTGTACAGTTTTTATTTTTTGATCTTTTTTCTTTTTAATACATTTTTAAATAGTTTTCTAAATAGATTGTGATTATCTATTGATAGTACCAGTAGTGTCTATATTTATGCTATTTTAAAGTATTTTCTAGCGAAGCACTTTGGACCGGATTCACATTTAGTAACGTTAGGTGACTTACGCACGCAAGGTGCTTAAGTGACCTGACTTAACTGGAGGGCGCATGCACCCTCCAGATGTTACGCTAGGGTTACTATAGTTCAAAAGTACAAAGTCCGACCCATTTCCGAGGAATGCATGTTAAGTGTACAGTGTGGGAGGGGGCCGCTGATCCGAACGCTACATTTAAGGCAGGCTTATAGCAGCGTAAGCTGCAATAAAGCCCGCACGCAAGAGGGGAGTGACAGCTGGTGTGCAATTCCCTTCTCGCTCGCATAATTACAGTCCCCCGCGCGCATAGAAAAAGTGCGGGGGTCTGAATCCTGTCCTTTATGTTCATGTTCTCTACATCTGACAATGAAAACACAGGGTCTGATCCTAAATTACTAAAGACACTCAAAATACGCAAGAGGCTTGCAGTAGTCGGATGTTTTTCTGGCAGCACAGCCAGAACAGTTACAAGCTGTTACGCAATAGATTTCATAGCGTTCACAACTTAGTTCCATATGTTAGGAGTTCCGTCCGACGGGGCGGCACTACTTAATTTGCATGCCTTTCCCCGCAAGAAAGGGAAGGGTAGGCATGCCGTGGGCAGCAGAATGCACTTCAGCACAAATTTGCGTTTGGACAGACTCAGATCCATGCAGCGAATTTAATGTATGGATGTGGACACTTAAGTATTGAGTACTATGGGGGTGTTCACTCCTCTCTCATATGACGACTTACAGACCATATGGAAAATGCACAGTGGTCTGGATCAGGCAAACAGTATGGGAAAACATGTCATATACAGTAGATAATATTTACTGCAATTGTTTCACATAGCTGTATGCAATTCACCATTTATTTATGTCTCTTACAAGTTGTAATATATAAAGTACTACTGTAATTTGTACAGGTGATTTTATTGGAGAATACAATATTGTAAATAAAAAATAATTCTTTCTTTCAAACAGAAACGATCCGGAATGAAATTGACAAAGTGATTGGTCAAAGTCGCTGTCCGACAATGGAGGATAGGCTTAAAATGCCCTACACGGATGCAGTGATTAATGAAATACAAAGATTTGCAGATATTGTACCTCTAGGGCTCCCACATGCAGCCAATCAGGACACAACACTGGGAGGCTTTCACATTCCAAAGGTGAAGAACTTGGTTAGACCTTCACTCATTGCCTGATTAACCATTAGGTTGACTAAGTTGCGGACTAGGGCACTTGGCTTTAGGGGGTCGCAACCACAAGTTCCTTGGGGAGACTTAATGAAGTGTGGATGTTTGAAATAATCACATTGGGCTGGATCCAGACCTTGTTAAGTACATGAACTTAGTTATTCCTGGGCTAAACCATGTTGATTTAAGGGGAGTCATATTTCATCTGTTGCAAACAGTGTTAGAGTTGAGAGGTAATGTTTCCAAAAAGTCTAAATAACAGTGTGATAGTAAAGCTTGTCACTGCATGCAAAGAATACAATTAACTTGGAAATCAACATGGTTTAGCCCTTGAGTAACTAAGTCCATGCACTTAACAGTGTCTGGATCCAGCCCATTGTAGCTATAAAAAAAATTGTTAACATTTGTGGAAATGAAGGAAAACAAATTTGAAATGGACGCTGATTTAATTTCTGCCCACTTTTTGGGACTTTGGACAGCTGGAACTGCAAGGAGCAAGGAGTGAATATTTGCACCTGGCCCACCACTTGATCGTTCCACAACTGTCGTCTTTTTATGACCCTCCCTGTCCTTCAGCATTGGTTTCTCTACTGTACAGTTTTTTTGTACAGAATGCCAGAATGGATATTGTTCCACTTGTTTAATAGCAGCGATAGCATAAAGTCATTATACCAATTTATACACATAGGGCATGCATGCTGTATGCGTAAATTTGGCTGTTGGAACGCACTGCGCATGCTCACGGCAGATGTCACGCATCGTAACTCCATACGAAAGGGCGTGTCATCACAACGCCAGGTGAAAATACGCGTTGTAGGTGGAATGAGGCATTTAAATTGTACAGTATTGGCTGGGTTAGGCACTTATGTACGTGAAGGCGATATGTACAAACGCAGATACGTAAGTAAAAGTTAAGTTAGGGTTTTGAACTCGTAAATCATCTACATTACATTCATTCGAGGGGAGTGCCCGGGGGGTGCATTATACTTAGTAGTGCGTAACTACCCTACGAAATCGTATTTAAAGTGAACTTAAGTCTGGATATGGCCCATACCCTGTAATGAATGGTAAATCACTCCAGTTTATGGTGATCTCTTTTCCGATGGGTTTATTTCTTTCTTTATAAAATTGTTCCTCTTGTTTCCAAAAAAATGTTCCCCTTCTTTTTGTTTAAGATGATTCTGTTGTGTAAACACTCTGTTGAACAGAAAATGTTAAGACAAAGATCTTGTTACCAAAAGTAAAAAAAAATGTTTATTCTTTTCTAGGGCACTACAGTGTTCCCTTTGTTAACCTCCATCCTTAAGAATGAAAAATATTTCAAGGACCCCCATAAATTTGATCCAGGACATTTCTTAGATGATACGGGCAATCTAAAGAAAAGTGATGTTTTCATGCCATTCTCTATAGGTAAATCTTTATACACTATGCATTTAGGACTGGATCCAGACTTATGAAGGAACTTGAAAATAAGAGAGGAAAGTTCTCCTGGGCAAAACCATGTTGATTTCAGGGAGAGTCAAGTTAATTGTATTTTTTACATGCATGGATATATCTTTGAATTGCTTACTGCACACAGATACTGACCAGCTTTACTATTACACTGTTAATTAGACTTAAGACATAGTTGCCAACTCTCCCTGAATATCAGGGAGACTCCCTGAAGATTAAGTGATCTCCCTGACTCCCTGAAGTGTTTGGTAATCTCCCTGATTCTAATTTCATCCATTGAGGTCTATGGAGATGACCAATTTCATGGAGGCCAAGATGTAATGAAAGAATCTTCTGACACGGGTAGGGGTGCAGTGTGAAAGGTGCTACCTGGGTTTTTCAACCCGGGTAGCACCTAATGTACATCGATTGGTGGATTTTTTTTTACTATTGCCCTGGCAACAAGAGTTGCCAGAGCAACAGTAAACAAATTACGCACCGCGATGACGACAGGGCAGACTCGGGTCTCGGAATTTCTCGGGTCTGCCCTGCAGTGTGAAACGGGGTCTGTGACCCTGGGATCCTCTGCTGCCTTGGCAATATCCCGGGTCTGTGAACCCGGGATAGTGCAGGGGTGGTGATGTGAAGGGGGTATAAGAGAGGAAAGTTATTCCTGGGCAAAACCATGTTGATTTCAGGGAGAGTCAAGTTAATTGTATTCTTTAAATGCATGGATATATCTTTGAATTGTTTACGGCACAGAGATACTGACCAGCTTTACTATTACACTGTTAATTAGACTTAAGATAGGAAACATCACCTCTCAATACTGTTTGCAACAGATGAAATATGACTCCCCTAGCAATCAACATGGTTTTGTCCAGGAGTATTTATCCTCTCCCTTATTTTGAAGTTCCTTCTTAAATCTGGATCCAGCCCTTAATGTGTAGGTTCCCAGTAAGGATGTGGTGTATTTCTGCAAAGCTTTGCAATGAACAGAAGTGTGCACAAATGCAGTGAATCAGACCTGGCTACCTTTTGCCTGTGTTCGGAGGCGCACCATTGGGGATTGAAGGTGTGAACTTATAGACTTAGCGCCCGATCAATAGGTAAACATGATATACAATTATAAATATAACTAAAAACGCTAATACATGCAGCAGATACATTTGTAGAAGTGGAATTAACTGCGCGTGATCCAAAAGCGAACACAACAGCACCGTTGCAAGCAATAATGGCGCACAGCGTAGGGGCACACAACAGCTAAACGCAATGCAGCTATATGGGCCAAATAAATTGGGTATAAGTAAGACAATACAGTGTGAAAGGAGGTTCTGATTATTGCATGCGCATCTGTCAGAATGTAAATGTCAGAAAATAATGGTATTTAAAATGGTATTTAAAATTTTTAATAAAACATGAGCATTTTTTTCCCTTTCTGTATGTAGAAATGATATAACTCAGGCACAATTCTGCAGCGATTTCTGACACTTTGTAATGTGTTTCTGTGTACATTTAGCTCGCGATCGGATGCTCTTGATTGGGTGCAACTTTACTGTACATTAACTATGTCCCTCCTCCCTTTCCCTTAAGCAACACACCATTCAGAATGCAATTCGGCACAGCTCGAGTTGCTCTCAGATCTGTATTAGCTGTGACTGCATGCTCTTCAGATCTGTGTAAGCGCAGTAGAATATCACATAGGAAAATGTACACTTACTGCTGAATCAGCTATGTGAACTTGATGAACAGTGAGGGCATGTTCCTGAAAATGAGCCAAATCCAGACTTGAAAATGAATGCAAATACATGAAGTTTTGTGGCTAACCATTTGCAACAGCCACAGGTCGCGTGTAAGTGTGTAAGTACGCTGAATGTATTTTTTTCGGCATGCTTGCCCATTCATTAATTTGGAAACTGTAGCCGCAGACCCATCGCACCACTGCAGACCTGCCGGACAGGTGAGTATTACAGGAGAGTGTATGGGGAGTTTTATGGTTAGGAGTCTATGGGGAATCTTAGGGTCAGGCTGTGGGGAAGGTTGTTTTAGGGTTAGGCTGCAGGGAGGGGAGTCTTAGGGTATGGCTGCGGGTAGTGGAGTCTTAAGGTTAGGCTACGGGAAAGGAAGTCTTAGGGTCAGCCTTCTGGTATTGGAGTTTTTAAGGTCAGGCTATGGGGGAGGGAGTCTTAGAGTCAGTCTAAGGGGGAACGAGTCTTAGGGTTAGGCGGCGGGGAAGGGAGGGTTAGGGTCAGTCTG
>WWET01000779.1:319572-359430 GCA_011038615.1 Limnodynastes dumerilii | reverse complement strand
GCTCTTCCCCAAAGCCTAATCCTGACCCCAAAAGTTCCCGGAGAGGTTAGAGGTCAGAAAATGAATGGTTAAGTATACTGATCGGCATATTTACCCATTTAAAATAAAAAATAGACAGCTGAAAATTAGCTTTCTATATCTCAATTCTAAATAGCCTTTTCTGGGTCAGACCTTTCACATTTTCACACTAAGTTGACAGCAGATGGCAGAGTGCAGCTGAGTTACAAGTGCTGGACACTGTTTCTAAACAACTTGCCAGTCATTGACAACTTTGCGTTGTCCTATGCTGTCCGCAGCCTCCTTTTCCTCACTCCTGCTAGCAGAGGACAGCGCTAAGTAGCCTTTTACTGGGCTCAGATCTCAATAATTCTCTGACCCACCACCAGTTACACTTGCATGCCACCTATATGCCTGGCGATGTTTGAAGTCCTGCCATTCGTAATTTAAGTAAACAAATAAAAATGGACACATTAGTTGAAACATCTAGATCATGACAGCTTTATAATCATGGTCCTCTAACCCACCCAGTCTTTCTGTATGGGTGTGGGCCTGCGTTTATACCAGCCTGTTCCAAACTGGCTCTCAAACGATTGCTTCTGCCTCACCAAAGAGAACCGATCAGTCATCGCCAGGATAAAAATACAGTAGTAAATGGCAAGTATTTAAGTAAACCCTTATCCTAATCCTTACCCTATCCCTCCCCTTCCTTTACCCTAACCCTAACACTCTTCCTCTCCTTCCCGCAGCCTGACCCTAAGACTCCCCATAGACTCCCCTGTACTACTCACATGGTCCGGTCTGATGCTGCAGGTCTGCGGTGATTCAACGGGAATGTGGCGGCAGTTTCTGAATTAATAATTGGCTAAGTATGCTGAACAATAAATTCGACATACTTACCCATTCATTTATAAAATGTGCTTTTGGCTGTCTGCCTTTCAAAAATAGAATTTTAGTTGCAGAGAATGCATCCCGTCTGTACCACCCACTCTTTTTATAATGATTGTTAAAATTGTAAACTGAGACATATCAGTAATGTTTTAATTATACATTCTTTATAGAGGATATATAGTAATAAGACATAAGTGGTTATTTAATATTTAAATGCTACTGTACCTGGCTTAATAGCGATCCATTTTCCTATTTCTATACTAAGCCACAGAGGATTGCACACTAAGCTTTCGAGAGCTCTATGCTTAAATTGTCATGAAGCAAAGCCACAACTCATTCCCCCCAAGGTCTCCTAAGTTCATTGATGAAAAGTAGTAGACTGCATTTGCTTTTTAAAAACAACCAAATCAGCTCCCTTATTCCACAATTATTTTTTTTCACTTGACATATTTAGGTCTATGCATATTTCAATAAACGTTGAGTTTGGCTTTTTCAAGATTTTAAGTCATTAAAAAAAAAACACATTCGGCCTGATCCAGAATGAAATACTGAAAGAGAATATACATAGAGAAACACTGGACACACCACCCACATCATCACCTCCTTAATGCTGAAAACGCAAAATGGAGAGGGAATGATAGGAAGAACAGGTTTAATACTGTTTGGGAGTTCAATCTGTCTGGTGCTCTGATGGCAGGAATCACCACCGATTTTACTATACATAACAGTGTACAGTAGTGCGCTGCATGTGCATTTTAATATCCGAGGAACGGGAATGCATTGGAAAATGCAGAAATGTATTGTGCTTTGTGTATATCTGTAAGATGTCTAAATGCAACCTGTTGTACTTGTATTGATTCAGGGCTGCAGTTGCTTTTGCATTTGGATCAGACATAAACCTTTATTTTTCTGCGTGGGGTTTTGCAAAATGCAGAATATATTTGTTTTTGCATATAAGTCTGGAACAGGCCTTCTGTCTCAAAAATTGGCCTCACACTCTAAGCCAGGGGTGTCAAACACAAGGCCCGCGGGCCAAATCCGGCCCGCCAGACCTTAAAATTGTATGTTATAATTATACATTCTTTATAGAGGATATATAGTAATAAGACATATGTGGTTATTTAATATTAAAATGCTACTGTACCTGGCTTAATAGCGATCCATTTTCCTATTTCTATACTAAGCCACAGAGGATTGCACACTAAGCTTTTGAGAGCTCTATGCTTAAATTGTCATGAAGCAAAGCCACAACTCATTCCCCCCAAGGTCTCCTAAGTTCATTGATGAAAAGTAGTAGACTACATTTGCTTTTTAAAAACAACCAAATCAGCTCCCTTATTCCACAATTATTTTTTTATACTTGACATATTTAGGTCTATGCATATTTCAATAAATGTTGAGTTTAGCTTTTTCAAGATTTTAAGTCATTAAAAAAAAAACAGATTCGGCCTGATCCATAATGAAATGCTGAAAGAGAATATACATAGAGAAACCCTAGACACACCACCCACATCATCACCCCCTTTAATGCTGAAAACACAAAATGGAGAGGGAATGATAGGAAGAACAGGTTTATTACTGTTTGGGAGTTTAATCTGTCTGGTGCTCTGATGGCAGGAATCACCACCATTTTCACTATACATAACAGTGTACAGTAGCACGCTGCATGTGCATTTTAATATCTGAGGAACGGAAATGCATTGGAAAATGCAGAAATGTATTGTGCTTTGTGCATGTCTGTAAGATGTCTAAATGTAACCTGTTGTACTTGTATGGATTCAGGGCTGCAGTTGATTTGCATTTGGATCAGACATAAACCTTTATTTTTCTGCATGGGGTTTTGTAAAATGCAAAATATATTTGTTTTTGCATATAAGTCTGGCACAGGCCTTCTGTCTCAAAAATTGGCCTCACACTCTAAGCAATTATCAGGCCGACCAAGCAATAATCAGCTACTTGGCTTGGTAATTGTATAGTGTGGATGCTGAAGCAATTTGTCGGAATGCTGACAAATGGTCTGGTTGCACTGCCAAATGATAAAAGTATTGATAGGTTTGCACAGCAGATTTGACCACCGATGCTCCCATCCTATAGGATGGCTAAATGATGTACCTGAGGGCAGTGTGCACACTCTGCATGATTTCATAATCTGTCAGACCATTTTTTCGGGAGCTCGTGCAGGTGTGTACCCAGCTTAACAACTCCATATTTAGTAAGAATTATGGTCTATATTTACCTTTAATTTCTTTCCCCGCAGAACGTTGCTGCTCCAGGCTTGTGATTGCAGCGAGCCCAGCAGCTTCCCTTTTAAAATTTACCAATACTCACCCCTTCGGTGAGGTCCCGTGAAATCCTGCGATAATCTCTGCACGCATCGCAGGCCACTTCAGTCATATTTCATATGAATGAAGTCCTGCACATGCGCAGAGACTACACTACTAAATTTCAAGTCCCAATATGAAAAACACTGCATTAAAAAAACACATTAAAAAAACACATTAGTACATACTCCTTTATCCCAGCGGGGTCCCCATACGTGCCCCCCTTTTCCTCCCCCTAAAAGTGCCGGCACCCATTAAGATTAACGGCCCTGCGAAGAATTAGGAAATCTGTGTGCATCGCCATGGAAACAGCAGATTTCCAATGCGATTGCATTGTTGTAAATGGTAAGTTCATCATTTTTAGGTGATAATGTCCGTTTTACTGTGAAAATAGGCATTATCACCTAAAAATGAAGTTGGTAAATATAGCCCTATGTATTTAGATAATCTCCTGTCATTCTCTCTTCAAGGTGTCTTTATGTTACGATTCCTTCAGTTTCCTGTTCACTGCACATGTCTTTATTTACCTTTGCTGGTCACATAATTCCTTTTGCCTTTGCACCTCCTGGTTCACTCCCGGCTGCAAGTATTATCTCTCATTTGACACTCATTACCTAGATAGACTGCCTCAGCACCTGACCTATTAAATCCCTCATTTACCTCACTGCTCTATCAGAGCAATGGCTAATCTTAGCCGCTGATTTGTGTCCTTAAATTCGCTCATGTGCTCTGGCTCTCTTGTTCCTGGTTGTGTTACACTGTCCGGTTCCTGGTTCCAGCACAGCTCCAGTCCTGTCATTGTATCCAGCCTCAGTAGCAGTGTCTCCACTACCTGCAACTACTACCCCTGCTCTCCTTGGATCTCGCCTTACTGTGTCTTGCGCTTGTCCAGAGGGCCGCAACCTGCCCCATGCCTGCAGCCAAGTCCATTTCCACCATCAGGGGCTCTAGTGAAGTTAGACTCTATGTCTCTGGTCCGGCGTGGTCCATTTCTGGACCAGCGCTGAGCTCGGTGAGTGACACTGTATTTAGCTGTCAGTTGTTTTATACTCTGTTTTATGTGCACAAAAATGAATAATCAATCCAAGAAAAGTTCAGCTGGTGAGAAAAAGCTCTTAAAATTAGAACCTACCAAGTATGAGATGTCAGTCTCTGATTGGTGAAACAGTGATATGTATGAGTTTTGAATTGGTCATGCTTATTTCATTTGTTGATTCCTATGTGATGAGATGAGAGGTAAACTGTTTTGAGCAGGTGCTTTGATGTAGACAAACAATTCTCTAGAACACTGGTGGCACTTGGACCATTGTTAAGTGGTACTCAGGGCAACTGGGCAATGTTGTAAAGAGGTATGATATCAAATGGCCGGGGACATAATTTATAAAATATTTTGATATTTTGGGGGCTAAATAGCATATGTATTAAATATGCATATGTATTAAAAATGTACCTGCAAAAATATATAAACAAAAACAACAAAATCCCTGAAAATACAAATATGGGTCATGGGTGTGTGTGTGTGTGTGTGTGTGTGTGTGTGTGTACATGATATGCAGAGTGGTACTTGACATGATTCCATAGTGGGTAAGAGGTACTTGACGTGACTTTATAGTGGGTAACTGGTACTCTCCAAAAAAGGTTGAGAACCCCATCTAACCACATGAGATGCAACACCTTTCTTTATTACAGGTTTCATGGTACTTTAAGAAAGATTTTGGTAGGCTCTTGTAGTGTAAAACTAAAAATCAGAAAGTGGGTCACAGCACTATCACTGCCACAATTAATCCTACCACAAGGGGTAAACTACAATTAAATTAATATATATAATAGGAGGGAAGAAAACACCAAACAGGAATACCCTAAACAAGGATGTATAGATCAGAAACTGTGGTACATATACAATATTCAAAAAGAAGGTATATATTTTTATATAAATATGGAAAACCAATAAACATAGTAGCCATGAATAAAAGTGCTCTCCTTGGATCTCGCCTTACTGTGTCTTGCGCTTGTCCAGAGGGCCGCAACCTGCCCCATGCCTGCAGCCAAGTCCATCCCCACCATCATATTTATATTAATGATAAAAATAAAAATCGGTAGATGATCCATGGTCTACCGTCTTGATGTTGGATCAGTTCAAAGGCCTGTAATAAGATGTCCCAGTGACTGGAGATGATCGTTTTAACTTCCTTATGATTAGCAGTAAATTGTGTAATAAACGGAATGCCTTTAGGGTTATCTGCAGACTTTATGGATGCGGGGGGCCAGTAGCAATTCTTTATTCATATCCAAAACTTTTGTAAAAGTGGAATTAAGCTTGGACTGCTCATAGCCTCTGTACAAATTGATCTCTCGTAATCCCAATTTGTTGAATGTATGCCTCTCTGTAAGAACAATTCCTTCTAATCTGTTTGTTGATACCTTGTTATAGTTTTGTATTATTTATACACCCCTTGCATTTGTGAGTACTTTTGCCCTATTTTATTTTATTTGATTGAGAGAAGGGGGCCTCAAACTGGAGATAACAAACCTTCCTTATTAACTATCTGTCCAGAGCGCTAGTAAGCGGTTAGGCTATCTGCCCAAGAGCCACAAAAAGAACAATAAGTAAAGGAGAGTAAAGGCCAGCGCTGGTTTAGGACATTTAGTCAAGAACACATTGCTTAAAATAAAATAATTTAATATCAATAAATGTATACAACACACAATATAATCATGAAAAAACAACTATTAGAGGATAATAAATCAGTTAGTCCATATGGGCAGGTGTATGTGGTCCAAAGACTAATGCATTATAATATCCAACAGAGTGCAAGATTCCTGTATGTAAATCACAGCAAATAAAGTCCAGCGTTTACTGAATATTTAGGAGTAATGAATTAGTAAGTTTGTTTAGTCTTAGAGCACTCACTCCGTCTATGGACCGGCCAATTGAATGAATAGTTAAAATCTGTAGGCAGGCACAAATTATATTAATTATTATTTTGTGGCAAAAAGCTGGCACGTCTGATAGAGTTTTATTGTCGGGCACCAGTATAGGAGTGGAAATAATACTTAGCTTGAACAGGAGGCAGATAATTTGTTGACGCAGCACAGGAGTAAACACCCAGTTAGTAAACTTAGACCGCAGCCGACATCACGTTCACGGGAGTGATCTCGATATCCCACGTGTACTGTGTAGTGGCCGCTTGTACCTCCAATGTTATGGAAGATTGTGTGCTCTCCTGATAGATGTTTGTCCATATGAAAAAAACTCCTTGTATGCTCCAACAGAATAAAGATATGAATAGACTTTAAAGAGTGCACAGTGCCTGTATGGAATAAAAATCCTCTTTAGAGAATAGCAGTCCTGCAACCTTGACGCGTTTCATGATACTCAAATCACCGTTTCATCAGAAGGAGTTTTTAGTCTGGAGGCATAGGGCTCCTCCTTTTATAGGACTTCAATTGGACTTCCAGGTTTAAAACACAGCTGTTATATAATTAGACATCAAAATAGACATGGTGTATATCATAAAATCATTACTTAATAAGCAATGTGTTCAGAAAAAATTAGTCTAATAAAAAGCTTCCAGAAATTATGCATAATAATCCACAAAATATTTGTAATAATAACTTATTCCATTTTAGCAGAAAAATAAAGGGATAATAATAAAATAAAATAAAAATATAAATATGAATATGAAAATGAAAAATGAAAAAAATAATAATAATAGTAAAGTTAAATATAAGGAATACTAATCGAAATTAAACAAACAATTAATAATTAAATAAAAAATGTCACAGAGTAGTTTAAATAAACAGGATCATAGCTGGCAAATCCAGTACATGTATATATAACCATCTTAACATCATTTTTATTAGTATATTGAATCTCTCAATTTTGGGCAAGAGATCTACAAGAGAGAAAGTTTCTTAAATGTAATTAAATGTAGTTAAAAAACAGAGTGGGGGGAATGTTACAAGAGATTGTACAATATAGACAGTAGTATGATAAAATATAATGCAAAACTAAAAAGACTCCAATGGAAATCTAAGTGACAAATGAATGAAGAAGCAAACAGCAATCCCATCAATCCCCAAAATCCAGATCCATCATCTCGTTGAGGCCCCCTGAATACAAAGTATTCAGACTATGTATCCAGAAGGCCTCACGTTTGCATAACAAGGCAAGTCACACCCCCTTTTTGTGACAGGAACTAACTCTATTCCCAATATCCCCAAGCCAGCCACTGAGCCCCCATGGCATTTTTGAAAATGTAGGGTCACATGATGTTTGTGGTTACCTTCTAGAATGTTGAGACAGTGTTCTAGAAACCGTATCTTTAACATACGCGTGGTGTGGCCCACATACTGCAGGCCGCATGCACAGGTGAGTAAGTAAATGACATAGTGGCTCAGACAGCTAATGTAGGTTTTAATGGGGAAAGGTTTCAACCATAGTTCGCGATTGAAAGGAAGTTGTTCTATGTTGAATAAAGGAACAGGTGAGGCATCTAGCCGCATCTATAGCAACCCACTATTGGTGGTCCCAACATATTACTAAACTGTACCGTCGATTCAACAGTCAGTTTGTTCTGTTTAATCGGTGGGTTGTGTTTTTTCTTTACCAAAAACTGGGTGCCAGATAGTCCTTTAGATGAAGTGCCTTTTTAAAGACTACTTTAGGGTTATTAGGGATATTAGCTCGTAGAATGGGGTTCAAGGACAAAATATGATGGTTTTTCTTCATTGCTCACATGGATTTTATTGGCGGCAATGCTATATTGTGTTACAAAGACCTGGTTTCCTTCTTTGAACAGCGAGTTCCTTCCTCTATTTTCTTTCTTTTTAAGTAGGGAGTCTCTGTTTAAAGTTTTAGTCTCCTCAAAAGCCTTCGTTAATAAGGTCTCAGGATACTCCTTTTCTCTAAATGCTTGGATAAGATTCTCTACCTGGGGAATAAATAAATCCACAGAGGAACAATTCCTCCTGAGTCTTCTCAGTTAGCCCTTGGGAATGTTGTTCACTCATTGTTTTTTGTGGCTACTTTTATAGCTGATAAAGTTATTGGTGTCCACAGGCTTCATATAAGTTGAAGTCATTATTTTACCATTAACCACTAAGTGAGACATCCAGGAAGTCTATCTCTGAGGGATGAAAGTAAATTTCAAATTAAAAGTACTGGAGTTAAGACAAGAAACAAAATGATGAATGGAGTCCACAGGGCCATCCCAAATAAAAAACAAATCGTCAATGTAGCGTCTATAGAGGACCAGGCTTGGACCGGCCGAGCTCTCCCACACATGGGCCTCCTCAAAGGCGCCCATGTATGGGTTCGCAAAGCTCAATACAAATCTGGTCCCCATAGCTGTCCCGAGTATCTGTAAATAAAATTTATTGTCAAAAAGAAAATAAGTATGAGTCAGTATGAAAAAAATTTAATCCAGAATAAAACGCTGATGAGCCACAGACAGGCCACCATCCTTCAAGAGACTTGCGGCCACCACATCCACACCCCTTGATGGGGTTTGTGGGTGTAGAGGGCCTGAACATCACACATAAGGAAATAGTAGGTGGATTTCCACTCAATTCCCATAATCAATTGAAGAAAATGAGTGGTGTCTCTAAGGTGGGCCCTCTGTGACACCACCAGCTGCTGTAAGAAAAAATGAACATAAAATTTTAAATTGGAAGTGAATGACCCAATGCCAGATATTATGAGACAACCCGGTGGACTCTCACGGGATTTATTAATTTTAGGTAAATGATAATAAACAGGAATTACCGGGTGTGAAATAAATAAAACATCTAATTCAGCTTTGGTAATAAGTCCCTCAGAGATGGCCTCACTCAGAATCCCCTTTAGTTCCAACTGAAAAGACTCGGTAGGGTTGTTAGGTAATGTCTTATAGAAGTCTTGATCAGACAATTGTCTGATTGCTTCATTTACATAATCGTTCAAATCTTGTAGCACAACCCCCCCTCCCTTGTCGGCCTCCTTTATAAGTAAGGAGGAATCCGACATATGCTCTTTTAATGCCTGTCTTTCTGGTGCGGTAAGGTTGTCATTAAATTTCAGGGAGTGGGTCGTTTTGCTACAGATTCATTTTAAGTCCTCAAGTGTAGACTTATAAAATGTATCAATTGCGCTACTCTTGTGTTGAAGGGGGTAAAAGTTTGATTTATTTCTGAACTTGGACCCATTGTTAGATAGAATATAAGTTTCTTTTCTAACTTCCTCAGGTTGGAGGGATGTAAGGGGAGATACAGAATTTTCAATCTAAAGTTGGTGGAGGGTTACTAAGGCCTCATGGTCCTGAGAATCCAATATTGGATGTGATTGAGATCTTTGTCCAATGGTCTGGGAAAAGGTGGAGAGGATGAGCATCGGGACACAGCCGGAGGAGGACCAGTGCAGACTGCGGAATAAGAGGGATGTCATGTTGATTATACATGAGAGCTTTTTTGGCCTAACCACTACACTCTGTGAGTCCTTATTGGTACAGTCCCCAATTTGTCCACGTAAAACTACATCATTCGATCGTGGTCCCTCCTTGTCCGGACTTTTATGTGGTTTATCTATCTGGTCTATTACTGGGTCACTAGAACCCAGTATGTCACAAGAGTTATCATACACCTGTTGAGTTTTTTGGGCTTTTTTTCCCCATCTGGGAGGGTATTAACCACTCTAGAGTGTTTCAAGCTCTGTTTGTTACTATAATTAAGATTCTTATTCTTCCTCTCCTTTCCCTTTTTATAAGATCTAATTGTATTTGTATTATAGTCATTTAAATCTCTCATAATCTTTTCTTGTTTTGTTTTAATCGTTTCAGTCTCAAATTTCTGAATTTTCCCCTTTAAACCATCTAGTTTCATTTTGTAATTTGGCAGTTCCTTGAAATTCTGTAACTTATTTTAAATTTTTTTCAATTTCACATGTGAAGCATAGAATTTTTCCCTCTCTGTGAAATCAATAACTCCATCAATGAGAAGGAGCAAGTATCTAGAATTTTAGTCCATTTTTGCATAAAATCGGAATCCTGGTTAAAGCATTTTTGGACATATACTGTTTCAACATAGCCACATCCAACCAATGACGAGTTTCATTTAATAAACAATCCTGAAGTCGGTTACAATATTTACAATACTTCACAATTGAGGCTAATTCTGGCCCAAAGTGTGGAACATTTTGCAAAATTTTCTCTCTTCTATCCATTTTTTCCTTAACACAAGTTAAATTTTTTGGAATAAATAGACAAAAACTCTAAACAGAGACTCCCTACTTAAAAAGAAATAAAAAGGAGGAAGGGACTCACTGTTCAAAGAAGGAAACCAGGTCTTTGTAACACAATATAGCATTGCCGCCAATAAAATCACGCGAGCAATGAAGAAAAACCATCATATTTTGTCCTTGGACCCCATTCTACGAGCAAATATCCCTAATAACCCTGAAGTAGTCTTTAAAAAGTCACTTCATCTAAAGGACCATCTGGCACTCAGTTTTTTGGTAAAGAAAAAACACAACCCACCAATCAAACAGACCAAACTGACTGTTGAATCAACGCTACAATTTAGTAATATGTTGGGACCACCAATAGTGGGTTGCTATAGATGCGGCTAGATGCCTCACCTGTTCCTTTATTCAACATAGAACAACTTCCTTCCAATCGCAAACTACGGGTGAAACCTTTCCCATTAAAACCTACATCAGCTGTCTGAGCCACTATGTAATTTACTTACTCACCTGTGCATGCAGCCTGCAGTATGTGGGCCGCACCACGCGTATGTTAAAGATACGGTTTCTAGAACAACGTCTCAACATTCTAGGAGGTAACCATAAACATCATGTGGCCCTACATTTTCAAAAATGCCATGGGGGCTCAGCGACTGGCTTGGGGATATTGGGAATAGAGTTAGTTCCTGTCACAAAAAGTGGGGGGTGACCGATTTGCCTTGTTATGCAAACGTGAGGCCTTCTGGATACATATTCTGAATACTTTGTATCCAGGGGGCCTCAACGAGATGATCGATCTGGATTTTGGGGATTGATGGGATTGCTGTTTGCTTCTTCATCCATTTGTCACTTAGATTTCCATTGGAGCCTCTTTATATTTTGTGGATTATTATACATAATTTCTGGAAGCTTTTTATTAGATTAATTTTTTCTGAACACATTGCTTATTAAGTAATGATTTTATGATATACACCATGTCTATTTTGATGTCTAATTATATAACAGCTGTGTTTTACACCTGGAAGTCCAATTGAAGTCCTATAAAAGGAGGAGCCCTATGCCTCCAGACTAAAAACTCCTTCTGATGAAACGGTGATTTGAGTATCGTGAAACGCGTCAAGATTGCAGGACTGCTATTCTCTAGAAGAAGATTATTATTCCATACAGGCATTGTGCACTCTTTAAAGTCTATTTAGATCTTTATTCTGTTTGAGCATACGAGGAGTCTTTTCATACAAACAAACGGCTACCAGGAGGGCACACAATCTTCCATAACATTGGAGGTACAAGCGGCCACTACACAGTACACAGTGGGATATTAAGATCACTCCTGTGAACGTGATGTCGGCTGCGGTCTAAGTTTACCAACTGGGTCTTTACACCTGTCCTGCCTCAACAAATTATCTGCCTCCTGTTCAAGCTAAGTATTATTTCCACTCCTATACTGGTGCCCGACAATAAGACTCTATCAGACGTACCAGCTTTTTGCCACAAAATTCTAATTAATATAATTTGTGCCTGCCTACTGATTTTAGCTATTCGTTCAATTGGTTCAATTGGCCGGTCCATAGATGGAGTGAGTGCTCTAAGACTCAACAAACTTACTAATTCGTTACCCCTAAATATTCAGTAAATGCTGGACTTTATTTGCTGTGATTTGCATACAGGAATCTTGCACTCCGTTTGGATATTATAACGCATTAGTCTGTGGACCACATACACCTGCCCATATGGACTAACTGATTTATTACCCTCTAATAGTTTTTTTTCCACGATTATATTGTGTGTTGTATACATTTATTGATATTAAATTATTTTATTTTAAGCAATGTGTTCTTGACTAAATGACCTAAACTAGAGCTGGCCTATGCTCTCCTTTACTTATTGTTTTTGATAGGCAGCATTAGGACCCTGTAGTTGTGTTGGAATTTAAGTTCTTTGGATTAATATAATTTATGTATATTTATTAATATGTGACCCTTTTGAAGATATGAAAGAGGCACATGCAGACAGTGAATGGTATTAAGTGTCACAACCAGTGCCTGCAGTGACCTCTCTCCACCACCAGGGTGGTGCTCTCTCTCTAGCTCCAGTCACAGTCTTGCCTGTTTGTCTGCAGTCCAGCTCTGTGGCTACATCAGGTGCTTGCCATTAATTAGTCATCTGACACCTGCATGACATGCTTATTACCAGCAACTTCCTATCCTCCCTTGCTGGTTCATTGTTGTCTGTCCAAGTCTATTTGACTCTGCCTTACTCCCTGTGTTCCAGCTCCCTATGTCTTGGAGAACCCCTGGACTTTGCTCCAAGCGGTTACTATCCAAGTTTGTATGAAAATCCCATATGGTCTCAGCATTACTTGAACTCCTGCATTTCCTGCACTACTGATTCCAGCAATACCAGCACTACTGCTCCCAGCATTTCCTGCAAACCAGCTCCTGTCCAAGCTGGAACCTGCTATCTATCTATCTATCTATCTATCTATCTATCTATCTATCTATCTATCTATCTATCTATCTTCAAGTAGTAGATATGCATAAGCTTAATTTAATATACACCATAGAGTAGAGATAATTAAAGCCGTAGTAAAAAATTCTAAATCTCTGCAGACATAATATGCGCTAGTAGCAATTGTTTTAAAATATCTTTATATAAAACTGTGTATCGAGATTGTGGTAGCACTCAGCACCTCACATTTATTTTGGTAAATATGCATATTATCTCTGCAGAGATTTAGAATTTCCTACTAAGGGTCTAATTATCTACTAAATGGTGTATATACAAAAAGCTTATGCAAATTCACTACTTGATTATGTTATTGTCTGTATTCATTTTAACATATAAGTTTCTAAATTTTACTAAGCTCATCCAATATTTCTGGATGAAACAGTGTTCTATGCACAACAGCATTTATATGTTTTATTTGTAAAATTAGATTCTACTATCTTGTAATATGCTTTTGAAAGAATGGGAGTAATATACACATTAAACAATAAACTTGCTGTTCCCTTTTTGTATTTTTTCTTCTTTTGCAATTAATGCTTCAAATGACCAATTATTCAAGGAAATTAAACTATTTGAAGTAAAGTTACAGACACAGTAAAACCATAGATATAATGAATTTTTAAGAACTACAAATTGTTATAATATTCTTAGGTCTAAATTTGGCAAGAAAACATTGTAAAATAGTAGTTTGATTAGCAACTCTTTATCCTAAGCCTCCCCAAGGCGTAAAACAGTAAGCACTGACATATGACTAAGCACGCTAGTCTTTTACTTATTTATATATAATGCTGCTACTTTTAGAATGCTGGTGTTCCCAGGTATCTTTTAGTGTTAAGCTCATTGAGTTACAGGTCATGCTATCAGTGCTTTTCTAAGCTCCACACAATTACTCACAACCTCAATAAAGAACTGAACAGCAGGAGGCTATTTATGTGATCTCACACTAAAAGCTAGCGTCTTATGCAGCACAACAGGGGTCACAGTATTATGCAGCACTGATAAATAATATGAAGACATAACAGAAGGATAACATATTTAAACATTCTATTACTGCAGCTCTGATTATGACTGCTTCCAAGCCACTTGAGTTTTGTTGAGAATGGGCTCCACATGACTTCTGCTAGATTATTGTATCTGACTTTTTCTTTCTCTTTATTGCTTTCCTTTTTTCAATTAATATTTTATAAACATATGAATCCCAGTGAGAAGAGGAGCTGTATGCTTACATAAACTTAATAGACACACCTATTTATAATCAATTTTTTTTTATGTGAAATGGCATTTAATGAATGGTTTGGCTCTAATTCAATGATAAACAATAAAATAATAAACAATACACACAAAATAATAAACAATATACATATACAGGAACATTTTAATCATTTTAGTCCTACTAATTAAAATACAAGTGTGTGAACACATGGAGCATTGTGCTTTGCGTGAACTACTAAATCCGTAAGGGTTATTCAGTCAGCACTTAGATGTAGACCTATTGTGCCGATTCCCGTTTATTATTGCAGCTGCTTGTGAGATGAGTCATCAATTTAGTAATTGGCTTCATTGATTAGATGCACATCATTATGATCCATGAAACATTTTGGCACATTGAAGTGAAAAACATTGATTTGCTTTTGTGTTCTTCCCAACAGAATTCTCTTGCAGCATAACATAGAAAATAATTCTATCACGGATTTAAGGGCAGCAATATAAATATATTTCCAGTTGGAAATTAAGAGTAAGGTAAAATAAATGCTTTCATCTGACTGGCTCTATACACTGCGTGAAAAAAAGTATTTCCCTTTCCTGATTTATTCTATATTTGCATATTTGTCATATGTAGTTATCCAACACCAATTGACCCTGTGGGATATAGTAATTTTCCCCTTAGTTACTCATTCATCTAATGAACCAAACTGAATTAAAAATTGAGTTCAATTAGACTATACACAATCAGGCTTCAGCTCTGTTAAATCGAAACATCACTTAAAAGAACCTATCCAGCAATGTCAAGTTAGTTAACAGGTCTCAACAAACATACTCAGCAAGTATGCCATAATCCAGAAGAGACATCAGCCCTAACATTATTACAGTGCATGAGCATGCCAGATGTTCCATAGTGGATCTTGCTGACAGAATGCTGTTCCATCCGCAAGGAAGTCCATACAGAGTTCACTTCTCTCATTTGAACAGACTTACAGGCCTCCATCTGTATCAGGTCCAGTGGGAGCTATTGTATCCAGATGAAGAAAATTTGGAATAGTGAAGAATCTTCCAAGGAGCTGTCAGCTTTTCCAGATTTCCTCATAGAGGATCGGATCCAGAAGTAATAACGTCAGGGGACTTATGCACATAATTTGCATAAGTCCCCTGACAAGTAACATCAGTGCATGCACGTGCCAGATGACTGAATTAAAGCAATTCTGCAATGCATTTATTTATAGCTGTGTGCATGTTCGTCAATAGGGCGGTGCGGGTGGTGCAAACCGTAGCAGGTGAAAGCTTTAAAGGGGGTGATAGGGCCTCCACTACATCATCCCCTTTGGTGAATTGTACATTAAAAATGGCCAGGAGAGCATTCACAATACAGAATGGCTGACTCAGGTCATTATTAACAGCAATGGGCCAGTCGGCACTGTGTCAGCTCCCTTCCATAAGAGTTATGCTGGCATGAAACCAAGCTCACATCAGCATCATTCAGTAAGCAGGGAACCACAGAGGAGAGAAGAGCAGGTTATAGAAGAGAGATTCAGGGACAACAGTAAAGGTAAGTGAAACAGAAGAAGTCTAGAGACAAAAGGAGAAGAAGGGAAGGCTGGAGACATTCAAGGGGAGTAGAAAAGGCTTGAGATATACAAGAGGAAGGATGGCTAGAGACATAAATAAGGGGGAGAATTTGGGTTGAGGGGAGATGGACACTTAAAGTGTGGAGATTTTTTTTTCCCTTTAGCTACTTCAAGCTATGTAAATGCAAACACATTTAGGATGTGCATTCAATATTGTCATTTATAGGTGTAATTTAATTTAAAGCTATAAATGTAATTTTTGCTACTTTGGGCCGGATCCTTAACTACGTTCGTCTTCCACAGACGGCCGTAAATTGCCAATAAGTAGCTACTACACATGCGTAGTAACTAATTTACGTAAGCTACGTATCGTTGCATTACGTAGATTGCGTAGATGCAGTCTTTAAGAGTTGAGGATCCGGCCCTTTGTCTCTACTATTGTCATTATATTGAGTAATAAACAGGAATTGTAATTACACAAATGTACATAGGGGTTTGTCACAAAATGCTGGCATTACAGTACCAGATGCTGCTGCTTCCTGGGATTTTCTGCCCATGCTGCCTAGTCAAAGCTTCAATCCCCAGTAATTACCTGCATTGTGGCTGATCTTGAGTTCCATAGCTTTAGCTTCTCCCTGTTTGTGATCACGGTTATGATAGTTTCAGTCAGCTGATTGCTGAACCACCAATCACTTGCCTCAAGCCTGTAATATGCTTACAACTGCCAACAGACGCCAAGTACAGTTTATTTAAAACGCTGGCACAAGCCTATCTGTACCTTGCACTAATGTAACAGGTACTCTGCTATGCACAATCCACCGTGTTGTTCAGCATCATTACAGCCTTCACAGCTCATCTGTGCGGTCTACTGTGCCACCGTGTTGTTCAGCATCATTACAGCCTTCACAGCTCATCTGTGCGGTCTACTGTGCCACCGTATTGTTCAGCATCATTACAGCCTTCACAGCTCATCTATGCGGTCTACTGTGCCACCGTGTTGTTCAACATCATTACAGCCATCACAGCTCATATATGCTGTCTACTGTGCCACCGTGTTGTTCTGCATCATTACAGCCATCACAGCTCATCTGTGCTGTCTACTGTGCCACCGTGTTGTTCTGCATTATTACAATCATCACTGTTCATTCATGCTGTCTACAGTGCTACTGTGTTCTTCAGGATACCATTGTCTTCACAACTTACTGAGTTACAAATATATTTAATAGACTTTGTCAGCATTTGCCTTTAGTTCTGGTGGACTTTCATGTGTTCCCTATTAATCCCCAGCTAATGAGCAAAGGGTACATTAGAGGCTCAAGCTTCCATTTAAAACCCCCAACCCAAGGGTCCCTGAGACAGAATCCCAAAACCCAGAGTCAGTGACAGAGACCAACTTTCCCAACCCTGACCTCACCTGAGACTGTGGGGCTAGATTTACTAAACTCGATTTCAAATCGTCATTTGAAATCGCTGGACATCGTCATAATTTTTTCATTTTAAATCGCTGAATTTACTATGCCTGATTTAAATCTAGCGATTTCAAAACTACAGCGATGTCTAGCAATTTTTTAAGGGATTATTCGCCGTGATTAAGCTTGTAATTGCAGCAAATGAACCCTTGTAAAATCGCCAGACATCGTGGTTGAATGTATAAAAACAAAAAATATGGCTGCCGCGGCTACCAATTAACCCTTAGCATGCTATGCCACCTAGTACTTTAAGGCAGAGCATGCCCTTGTATTCCAGGGCATGCTTTGCCTTATAGTACTCCAAGTGGCAGCATACAAAGGGTTAACGGCATGCTGCCGCAACCACAGTGTCGCCCGCTATCTAACACTACACTACTTTAAGTCCCTATGTTTCAATAAACACTGACCTGTCCTCCCCTTAATGCCTTAACGCTGTTCCTCCATCCTTATTACACACTGTCCCTGCCTACACATTACACACTGGCCCTCCGTTAAGAATAAATTGTGTCCCTGCCTACACATTACACACTGGCCCTCCATTAAGAATAAACAGTCTCCCTACCTACAAATTACATACTGTCCCTCCGTAAAGAATAAACAGTCTCCATGCCTACACATTACATACTGTCCCTCCGTTAAGAATAAACAGTTACCCTGCCTAAACATTACACACTGGCCCTCTAAGAATAAACAGTGTCCTTGCCACAAAATCACAGCCCCAACTAAACATTATATAACCATTTATCCCCAATGTAACAATCATGTACTCACTGTTCTGCAGCGTTGCTTGGAGACCGGCTGGATGTTCTTCATTTTCTTCATGCGGCTTCTCCTCTGGCCCGCTCCGCACTCCTCGGTGTCCTCCGGCGAATGACGAGCCTCATTACAGGGCTTATATTTATAGCCTCTCGTCGCCGCCTCAGAGGAGAGAGAGAAGAAACACGATAACACTTGGGTTTTTTTTTTGTTTTTTGTTTTTATCTTACTTTTGTTCACTTTCCTTTCTAAATACCTGTTATTTTAACCTGACAGTTGGTGAACAGGTCGAGTAGCCAAAAACAAATATCTAAAGCCCAATGGTTCTAATAGCTGAAGAGAGATGGTATTCTATTAGCTTCTCTTGAGTGAAGGACCTTAAGAAGTCATGAAAATATTACAGTAATTATCTTGATACAGCAACATACATATAGAAACATAAAAACCCATTCTTTAACAATGAAAAAATTATATCAATGCTGGTAACTTATCTTAATAGGAGAATGTTATATATATAATATAAGTTTTATTCCAATATACCACATTTATTCACCATGAATATTCAGCAGCAGAGCATTAGAAGTATGGAAATTGAGGTTAAGTTTCCTGAAGTGATGAAAGTCAAGATGTGTAAGTGAATATCCTGGTGTGCGATATGGGAATAGTTTAGAGCAATTTGCAATGAACAGAGAAACTGTGTACTTTTACAACTAATAGAATCTGAAATATCTCTACAGAGGGAACTAATAAAGCTTTATTCATACTGATACTGGCAGGATTCTTCAGTGGTATATAGGTTAAAGGTTGCAGAATGTATTTAATTTAATGTCAACTCAGCATATTGTCATAATCACCAAATGATTCTTCTTATCTTTTAACCTTCTCTAGGTTTTTTTTATACCTAATTTATTTTACTCTTAGGTTTTAAATAATACATGAAAAAAGGTTGTTTCAAGCTGGAATAAGAAGCACGCAGACTGCAATGGGATATATCCATGACACAAAGGCAAACTGAGCTGTTACTTTCTCTCATTATAACTCCACTTTTGTTTTCTGTTAAGTTAAACTTTCTGCAGAGCTTTGACAAAGGTCAATTGAAGAACAGAAACCACATCAGAGTCCATCAAATGTCAAGGAATTGAGTTTTCCTTAAAATAACCTTAAAATATTCCAGCAGGAAAAATCCAAGTGCAGTATTCTATAGTGTGTGCTAATTTGGCATATTGTGTGTGTGGTTTAACAACTGATAGCATTCAAATCCAAAACAGTTTTTTGTCATTTGTGATGCTATCACCTGATTGTAATACTATAATGTGTGTGTGTGTGTGTGTGCATTCTATTTTACAAGCTGCCGTTAATATCTACAATATATGTGTATAGTACAGAAGTGAAAAAGAAAAAGGCTCTAGAATGAGTCTTTAAAGGAAACTTAGCCATTTGTGTGCACTCCAACACCTTAAATGTTATTATATCACCAGACTTGTTATAAAATGTAACAAATTTTATTATATTCCACAGTTAAAAACATACACACACAATACATGAAATAACCAAAATAGAAAACAGATCATTTCATATTGCCAATCATTAGAACATAAATCAAATTCTAATAGGGCTCTTAAGGTCGCTCAATATAATCCTTACAGTATTCTAAATAATTATTATACTTCACAATATTATGGTAAATGATAATATAAGGATCTTATAATCTGTGATAAGATTGGGAAAACAAGGTTGGTAGTGCAGCCTGTCTGGTGTGTAGTTGGGGTGCTGGGTGGTAAGTGTTGTGTAGTTAAATAGGCTGAGGACCTGGGGGGAAAGGGTGTGTATGGTGGATCAGTCCAAATAAAGTCTTTATGTCCTTGTATAGAAGCTTTGGGTGCAGGCTAAGACAGGGGGCCTTGTAGTTAAGTTGATGGTGGGTAAGATGCTCCGATGGGTGTGAAGAAACTGGGGATGAAAGATAATGAGAAGAGAGATGCTAACAATAGTGTAGTGTTTTGATACACCGGGCGATGGTAAAGAGATACACTCACGATTTTGAGGAATCAGCAAGGCTTTGTCAGAGTAAGAGAGTAGCAGCTGCGTGCTGGGTTGGAGAGGACGGTTACTGAAGCTTCTGGCGTTCTTTCAGTGTGATGATTAAGAGTGGACACAGATTATATGATCCTAATATTATCATGTATTGTGTATGTATATGTTTTTAAATGTGGAATATAATAAAATTTGTTACATCTTATAACAAGTCTGGTGATATAATAACATTTAAGGTGTGTGCACACAAATGGCTTAATTTCCTTTAAAGACTCATTCTAGAGCTTTTTTCTTTTTTTGATAGTAGCATACAGTGCGTATTTATTGAATTGGACCTGTGCAACTTTTCTTCCTTTTTTCTATAGTACAGAAGTGACACATAAAGTAGGGATGCCATTTTACTTTTACCACCTTCATCTGGATGAAGGAACTCAATTGCTTAGGACCAAGTTGAAGAAAATATTAAATCTTTCTGCTAATCACTATTAGTTCCACTATTACAAGCCTGACCAACCTGTGGCTCTCCAGGTGTTGTGCAACTACGCGTCCCAGCATGCTTTAACTGCATAGGCATATCTAATACCTGACAAAGCATGCTGGGACTCATAGTTTCACAACACCTGGAACTCAATTGCTTAGGACCAAGTTGAAGAAAATATTAAATCTTTCTGCTAATCACTATTAGTTCCACTATTACAAGCCTGGCCAACCTGTGGCTCTCCAGGTGTTGTGCAACTACGCGTCGTAGCATACTTTAACTGCATAGGCATAGCTAATACCTGACAAAGCATGCTGGGACTCATAGTTTCACAACACCTGGAGAGCCACAGGTTGGTCAGGCCTGACCTATTACAACCAGTGCAGGTGGACCATAGAAATTCTTTTAGCTTATTGACATTTAGCCCATTAACATTATTGACATTTATTGACATTAACCAATACAATTAAGGATTGGATTGTGAAATAGACTCTCTTTAAACTATCTACTCCAGACCATCCTCTTATACCTTGGCAAGACTCCATTTTCTCCATCTGCACTAAGATTTTGTGAAACTGCAGATTGCAAACCTAAGCAGAGCGACACGTCTGCCTCCTCCTCTACAGGATTTCCTCCCATCTACAAGAGCCTCCGTATATCAGTGCAACGGAGGACGCCTGGCGTTTTTTTTACACTTTGCATCCCGGAGGACTCGCTGGCCGGTGCGGACGCGCGCCTGCCAGCTAGTAAGAACTGCACCTATTATTATTACAAGGTGTTTTTTCTCTGTACATCCTTTACAACTGTTTCTGCAGTCTCCTCACTCCTTTCCCCCTTGCCACCAACACGGAGAGGTTGTTTCATGGGCTATTATTATTTTACGTAGATTGCGTACATGCAGTCTTTAAAGATATTTAAATATCCAATAACTGGACTTTTCAACAACAAGCCATCTTATCTTTTCAACGTAACAGAATTCAGTATCTTGTATGCTATGCAAATGCATAAACAAAAGTTCCTGTAGATAGCCTGTAATACAACTAATTTTTTTCATCTACATGGTCAATATGCAATCAGTCAGAAGAAGCAACCCACTGTAATCATCATTGTTAGACTAGCCCACCAACATCGAAAAGATGTGTGTCTATGGATATGTGGACATCTAGTCGTGCCATAATCATGATAACATAGCTTTTCTAGATCTAGCTTCCCTGCTGTTACGCTGTTTGATGGAGTTCCACAAGACTCAGTGTAAGTTCTGTTGCTTTTCTCTATCTATACCACCTACCTGGAACAGCTAATAAAGTCCTTTTGATTTTAGTATCATCTCTTTGCGGATGATACACAAATCTATCTATCTATCCACTCCTGATTGCTCACTATCTGGGCCAGATTCACTAAACTCAATTTTTTTTTTGCGATTTTGAATCGCAGGGCATCGCAGCAATTTTCCCGCAATTTTTTTTTTGTTCCAAATTCACTAAAACGCAATTTTTTTAAACACAGGCGATGTGCCGCGATGCTTTTAGGGCTTATTCGCGGTGATTTTCATTAAAAAATCACCGCGATTACCCCTTTAAATAATCGCAGCAAATCGCATGCGTGAAAAAAATCCAAAGTGCTGCATGGCTGCAATGTGTTGCCATGCTGTACTCATTGAATTACAAGGATCAGCAAAGGTGATCCTTGTAATTCTGTGTATACAGCATGGCTACACTTGTAGCCATGCAGCGCTCCGTTTACAGTGTGTGTCAAAAAAAAACAAAAAACACTACACAGACATTAACCCCTACAATTCTTTAATAAAGTGTTACATGTGTAAAAATATGTAAACCTAACTAACATTACCCCCTACGTGTATGCACTTACCTTAGGTGGTCATCTCTCCTAAAGTAAGTGGTATACATAAAGTGTTACATGTGTATAAAATGAATAAAAATATTTTTAAACTCACCATTAGATGTCCGCATCTTGGGAGCCTTCTAATTTTCTTTAAATGATGAATTCTGTTCTTTTCTTCACGCTTCAAAAATCTTCTTGGCTGGAGATGCCGAAGAAACCTTGTTTTCTTGATCCCGGCGTCGATTAACTTCAGAAGGTGACATCAGGAACAGTAGAGCTGTACAGTACAGCTCTACTGTTCCTGACGTCACCTTCTGAAGATAATCAGCGCCCCCTATTGAATGTCTCTCTGCTATTTCATCTTGGATTTCTTATAACAATCTCAAACAAAATCTTTCAAAATCAGAACTAATAATATTTCCACCTGCCAATGAAAGTTACCAACCTGGTCTCTCTATTTCTGTTGATAATAATCCCTACTGGTCAAACATGCTATATAGGTGTTACCCTTGACTTCAAACTGTTCTTTTCTCCAGCCACGTGCATTTTAAAAAAACACTTTAATCATCTCCCGCATTGATTATTGCAATGATCTCCTTTATGGATTCCCACAATATAAAATGACCTCCTACAGTCTATATTACATGCAGCAGGCTGATTCTCAGGGTCATCACTAAAACTGCACCCACATACTGTACATATGCTTTCTCCACTTAAGATATATGCAGGTGCAGGTAAGAAAAACAAATTGGGCATCACAATGGTGATTAGCACTTGTTCCTCACAGAGCTGAGGTGATGAGGCCTTATCTGTGTGGAGTTTTTATGTTATTTCTGTCTGCGAGTGCTCTGCCAACTGAACTTCTCCTGGGTTACAGAACTTCTCCTGGGTTGCACCGACTCTCTGGAATAACCCTCCTTGCATGTTAAAATTATCTTCTACTCACCAAACTTTTAAGCACTCCCTTAAAACTCACCTCTTCAAACATGCTTTCTAAATGTCTAAGTTTTCCTTTTAGTTTCATGATTAATCAGGGTTGCCGACTCTCCCGGAACGTCCGGGAGACTCCCGAAATTCGGGCAGCACTCCCGGTATCCCGGGAGAGCCAGCAAATCTCCCGCAAGTGACTTGAGGCCCGTGGTTTCACTGAAACCACGGCCTCAAGTCCTGCCCCCCTGCCTAGCAACACTAGAATACTAGTGTTGCTAGGCACAGAAAGGGACTTGATGACGCAATTTGCGGCATCAAGCCCCGTCCCGACCCCTAATTTAAGTAAAAACGGGGCCGAATGAGCCAGGGGGCGGAGCCGAATGACGCAATTTGCATAAATCGCGTCATTAAGCCCCGCCCCCGCATGCGGCGCAAGCTTCTCTCCGGGATCTCCCGGAGAGAAGCTGCCAAAAGTCGGCAACCATGTGATTAATACAAACTTGAACTTTCCATACTTACATTTCCTTCAGTTCTTAAACTAACAGTGTTGTGTATCAGAGCACTGTGCACTTTTACCATACTTTTACCATACAACCTAGCTTCTCTAATATGTGATATAGAGCACTTACCCCAATGTCCTATAGGGTGTATGCTTTTACACAGTGCCCTCTTACTCACCCAGTCTGTCTTTTACCATCCAGTACTGTTATAATAAGATTTATAAGATAATATATGATTTATAGCACAATGTATTTGTAATGAAAATAATTTATGTGAAAAAAAGATAATTTGCGATTTATGAAATCAACATAAAAGCATCAGAAACTTTTAGGCTAAAGCTATTGATCACTGAATGCCTCTGTTTGCCAATCATGATAAAGAACTGTGGCTCTGCAGTAATCACTACTGCCTGTGTTTAGGCAATGCAACCACACAACCTGATGTAGCCCCCAAAACCTATACTTCGTTGGCAGTCTGGTTAGCCTCTAAACTTACAGGTTCTGTGTAAGAACACATTATTGAAAGCAGTTTCTCTCAAAATGTGTAACTGTTGTCAACACTTCTTAATTTCAGCTTTAAAATATAACTTCTGCAGCATTTGAAAAATCTTTTTTGGGTGTTAGGGTAAAAGGCACTTTGAAATACTGTACAAACAAAATAAATTAGTGACATACAGATTTGTCTAATATAGGATATTCAATTGTTAGTCAATTCACATATACAATTACTTTTTAAAATACAATTTTAAAATACATAATAGACATGTTACTAAGTGATAATTAAAAACAGCTCAATTTCATATAATTTTAGAGTACCTCAGTCTCACATTTATCAGACATGTAGGCATAGCAACTGATGAATCTCTGGTTTTAATCTATGTTATAGCTCTCCTTTGCACTCTTAATTTAACATTACATTTATTAAACATTTAGATTATTGTGCCTATGGGAACACAGTGGACTTCACTTAGACACAATTTACTTCTCTCTATAGTATGTACCAAATATTGCAGTTATGCAGTTGTCTATCTGTCTTTTATATTTATAGCTCTTTTAAAAGACCACTAAGATATGTAGAAGGGAAATAATTAACAGCTTTACCAACATGCAGTGATTTTTGGCACATTGTGAAGAAGGCCACACACTATGTGAGATGGCACAGTGGAAACGTTTGTCAATAATTGGAGCACTCTCCTATAGCCTTGTGCTAATTCTAAAAGGACTGTATCGATATTCTAAATTTGATTGGTCCCTCACACACACAATGCAGTAATTGAGTTGATCTGGCAAAACTCATCTGATTGGGGAAAATTATTGCATAGTAAAAGGTTAGCTATGGTCAATGATGAAATTATAATGGAGAGTGATGGAGAATAATGGCATTCATATGACACCACATTAGAGCAGCACAAAATAAATAGCTAGGTCTCAATGATAGCTGGCAGTTTTTAGGTTTTGCATCAGAGAAACTACAAACCCTAGAACCCTAGCAAAAAAGAAATAAGTCAGAGAGAAGCGAGATGAAAAAGGTAAATCTAAGGAGACGCCTTAGTGAGAGCATGACAGAAATAAATTCAGAGATAAGAATGATGGGAAATAAAATACAGAGTGCTACAGTGCAAAAAGCAAGAGTTCTTTGAGAGAATGACAAACTGGCCACACACTATACAACATCCCCTGCTCTTGACATAATGGGCTGGATCCAGACCTTGTTAAGTGCATGAACTTAGTTACACCTGGGCTAAACCATGTTGATTGCAGGGGAGTCACATTTCATCTGCTGCAAACAGTTTTAGAGTAGAGAGGTGATGTTTCCTATCCCAAGTCTAAATAACAGTGTGATAGTAAAGCTTGTCAGTATCTGTGTGCAGTAAGCAATTTAAAGATATATCCCTGCATGCAAAGTATACAATTAACTTGACTCCCCCTGAATTCAACATGGTTTAGCCCAGGTGTAACTAAGTTAATGCACTTAGCAAGGTCTGAATCCAGCCCAATGCCTCAAAAGCTATAGACATTGTATAGCGGCCATTAACCGGTACTAATCGTAATAGGACAGTTTTTGTCATCATTCGTGTCATACACTACATGATTATTGGACCTATTAATAGTGTGTGGTCTTCAGCTAGTTGAGCAGTACAAAGACCAGAGCATACTGTGACTAGAACAAAAGTGTTAGGCAACTTCATACAAAGCAGAGAGGAGCAAATCACTTTAAATCAAGATGGAATTGAACAGCACAAAAGCACTGTATTTACAAAAATACTACCACTATGGCACAAAGTATTATAAAAAATGACCCTTCAGTATAATACAGTAAATGACGGAGGATGCTTGACTTAAAACACATTTTCCGCCACACAGCCTTTCATTCTTTTGAAACCTATATATTTGATTGAGTCAGAGTCTTCTGTGGTCTGTCATTCAGAGATCCTATTTCGAATTTACAAAACTATGGTCTGTCATTCAGAGATCCTTATCAGCATTTATAATACCATGGTCTGTGCTACCATGGTCATGTGCTATACAGTTCCAGGATTAAGATTATGGGCAGTGGAAGACAGAGGAGGCACAGGAAGCATAAAGGCAGAAGATGAACCAATTGAAGTTTGTTCAGAGGGTCCTAGAGAAAAGGCGGAAGACCATATATATGGATGGGGCTTATCATGTTGTTTTAATGGGACACATATTCTATTCCACTGAGAAACATACTTGCCAACTTTTTTTATATTTAGGATTTTTGTGCCTAAACTGTTGCACAGTGAACCTCTTTATCATTCTAGTTTATGGAAGCTGCTACCAAGATAGTAGGTATGTTCTGAAGAAAGAGGAAGATGCTACATTTGCAGACAGCATTTTAATTGAAGCTGAGCATTAAACTGCATTGTAATTAGAAGGCTGTTCAATGGTGTGAGCTGTACACAATGGCTACCATGGTTTTAATAACATGTTGTTTCTAGGTGCAGGGTTGCTCTTTTATGTGTTGCTCTTGACTCCGAATTAACCTCTTTATGCTTTGCATCAAGCATTACTTTATAAATAACTTTAGTCTTTAAATATAAGCATAAACAAGTGTCCTGTATTTGCATTATTGATATCCAACTGGATGACGCACATGAGGCAGTAGCTGAGCATATTAGCTAACCATCCAATAGAACGAGTGGGGTTCACCGGTCCGAAAGCCTTTATTTTGCCAGTAGTCTGCATTTTAGAAAGTAGCAATGATGCGACTCCTGGGGCCAGATTTACTAAGCTGCAGGTTTGGAAAAGTAGAGATGTTGCCCATAGCAACCAATCAGGTTTTAGCTGACATATTTGAGAATGTAAAAAGAAAGTGAGAGCTAGAATCTGATTGGTTTCTATAGGCAACATCTCCACTTTTCTAAACCCGCAGCTTAGTAAATCTGGCCCCTGGAGTCAGGAAGAGTGATCCACAAAAGGTAAAAAATTGACCTAACCCTACCCTTAACCCTTTCCTAACCCTACCTCTCCCTTTCCTGCAGCCTAACCCTAACTTTTCCCTTTTTCAGACCTAACCCTAATGCTCCATGCCCCACAGCCTAACTCTAACTCTCCATGCCCCACAGCCTAACTCTAAGCATCTCCTTAAGTCCTATCCCTAACCTTTTACCTGCCACAGCCTAACCTCCACAGTCTATTTCTATTGGGAACAGGGAAAAAGGTTCCCATTGCCAATAGCAATTCTCTATTTTTAGCCTATTTTGAACAATGATACAGTCGCCATTCAGCTGGTGGCTCTATCATGTTAAAAATCCAGCCACTTGGACCAGTAGTTTTACTAAATGGGTGGTCAACGGAATGGCCTGCCAATTCTCCAAAGCTATAAATATCCAGCAATGTCCAGCAATGTGTATCTTTGCATTTACTGTGTCCCAAATGGATAACAAGAATAAATGGTTACTGATAATATATTGTGATCAGTTCTCTTATTTGGGGACTAGCAAACAAGGTTGTTGTACAGATTAATCACTGTAACTTCCTTTTTGAACGTACATAAAAAGCTTGTTAAATTCCATAATAAGTGTCCAAAATCGGCATTATATGCACTTGCTATCATGATAACAAAAACAGAAAACTATGTTTTGCAAGTTCTATTATTATGCATAAGAATCACCAACAAAGAACAAAACATGATTAAATTACACCGTTTACATTTTTTATTCAATGTAATGTCTTGTAATATGTTCAAAGTTATATTTCTTGAGTGTACCAGGTAATAAAAATTCATATGAAAATAAATTAGTTAAATACTTTAAAAGTTACCTCAGATTGATATCATTTATATGAATGTATCATATTTCTGCCTAAAGGAGCAGTCACAATGTATTTCACTTTAGAAGAATGCTTCATTATAATTGCTCTCCTGAAATGCAATATATTTTTGTTTTGAAAAGTCTCTGGGACATAAATTACTTCTGCCATTTTTTCTTGAAAACACAGAAAAGGATATTTTTTTCTGCCAAAAGTTAGACCAACAATGAATAACAGCCATTTTATTATGTACAGTATGGAATGTTTGGAATATTATCTTTTCTGAATTATACAGGAAGAAAAACAAGTCCATTAAAGTGGTATTACTTTTTGCACAAACAATGAACCAGGATTCAACCTTGTTAGTAACTAATAGACTGCTGCAAATTGTTTCTAGGGAAAAAGAAAAATTAAATTATGAATAGGGTAATATTTATTACTTATGATGGTATCCTAAAAACACACACTTTAACTTCTATGCCTTTAGTAAGTGATATTATTTTTGTAAGAAAAAATGTACCGGAACTCACATCAGCTCATGCGCGACTACATAACCAATCAAAAGCCGAGCAGTGTCATCACAACCAGCGCGCATGCATCGGACTCAATACTTAATCCGTCAAAAAAAGGTGCCGGAACTCTGTTCCAGTGCGTTCTATGACAAAAAAGGCACTGCCTTTAGTTATTATAAAAACAACATTCAGACACACAGTTTCCAATTTACAGGTACTAGACAATGGAGAATTATTGAGTAATGGTGTAAACAATATCGATATTTCACTGGATGTGGAAAAAAAATAAAGGGGGTATTAAGAATTTTAAGTATCAATAGAAAGTTCTCCTCAAAATACTAAAAATATACAGTAAGTTTTTGAAACCTGAAACAATCAGAAAGATTCTGCAAACTAGCAGCGTTTAAACAGTACAACTGGAAAAAAAAGGTGTATCGTTACACAAAAGGCCCAAAATGCAGTCGAGTCTAACTGTTCTACTTTTTTCTGAACGGGTTTTTAACTTGACACCCATCAGATAGAATATTGTAATTATAGGCCTGATCTAGACTTAAGGTCATTTTACGTATGCAAGCGTACGTAAGTTATGCAATACAAAGGATAGTGCACTCCACTTGGCTCTCCCCGCACACATACGTAACTTAGCTGACTTCTGTGTTCAGAACTCTACCTTAGCTTTTCCTTGCGTATCTCTGTGCGTATGCAATGCCTTTTCATATGCATAACATCTGTTGCGTGAATGCGCAGTGCGTTCCCACAGCTAGATTTACGCATGCGTAAATTACCTGTCTTTATTAAGTCTGGATCAGGCCCTATGACACTTTGTAATGCTGGCAATACAGTAATACTAACCCAAGTAAAAGTAATAAGTCATTACTTACCTTTTTGCTGTAAAGCTGTAGCAGGCGTTTGGAGGACAAAAAAGAACAAAGTGAGGGAGCAGTACAAAGCAATACAGAAAGGACAGCAAACAGACAGGAGTGGGGACTAGGCAGAACGGAAGCTGTTGTAAAAGCACAGCACACAGAAAGGGGAAAGCAGAATGGAAGCTAGAAGAGGACAGACTCAGCACGGAAAGTGAAGTAGAGCACATGGGGAGGCGGAGGAGGAAAAACACCCACCAGGGAGAGCAAGGTATCTCATAAGGTAATTTGAAGATGGAGAGACATTGCAGGGAAAGCTGACAAACAGCAGCTGATAGATGAGGGAGAGAGCCAGGAGCTGGAGTGCGGACAAGGTAAACAAAGGAGCCAATGACACAAAAGGGAGCAGCGGGGACACATCAGAGATGGCATGCAATGAAGGACAGAGCAGGTGAGAAACAAGGACTGATAGGGCATGGCAGAGAGCAGAGGACACAAAAAGTGAGCAGTGGGGACCTGTTGGGGAAGGCATGCAGTGGAGGACACAACATGGAGCAGCAGGGACAAACTGATGAAGTACAAACTTTTGGATTTTAAAAATATTTTGACAATGATACAGCCAACATTATGGTGTTGACTGTATTGTTTTCATTTTTGCATCTGTCCCTCTATTGACCAGAACCAATAAAATACATATACTGGATTTAAATCATTTAAAGACTCACATTTAAGTATGTTTGACTGGTTGACAAAGAATTCCATTTTCTTACCTAAAATCTGTGTTGTCAGTGTACATAGCCATGTATAGTTAACACTCAATGCAGGCTAAAACTTTTACTGTTTATTGCTTAAACCAATATGTTTTTCCTTTAGACTATGATTTTCAAAACTGCAGAAGACTTCTTAGGGCCAGATTTAATAAAGGCGATTTTGGCATAATCGTCAGAAATTCCACAATTTCTGTGGCGATTAGGCAATTGCCGCATTTACTAAAGTTAAAATTGCGGGACTTTTGCATTTAATAAATCGGCATGGCGATTATTTTTAATGATGGACATAGCAATCGCCGGATTTAAGCTTTGCTTAGTAAAATCTCAGGTGAGTCGCTGTGTAAAAGCGCCATTTAAAAGTTCCTGTTGTGTGACGCTTTTATAAAAAGCGCCACACACTTTCACTGCAAAACACATGTACAAATCTTTTACATGTGTTTTGTCACTTCAAAATGTATAGCGCAGCATGCTATGAACCCTCAGCATGCAGGCGCCAATAGCACTAGAAGGCACAGCATGGCAATGTGTTTCAGGCCATGTTATGCCTTATAGTACTATAAGTGTCAGCATGGCAAGGGTTAATGTCATGCTGCGCAATGAACAATATCTGCAAAAAAATATGTAATATGAGAAAAAACACATATGTACACATATAACTGCTTCATTACATAACATAGTTTTCTCTTTAATATTCTAGCCCCGTTACAATAGATGTTAATGAATGTGCCCTGTTGGAATGTATTAGAACTTCTTATAATAAGAATGTTATAAAATATATTAACCCCGTATGAATGAAGAAAAATGCAGTTGTCCCCATAATATTAATGTGAAATGCCTGAGCCCCGTAAGATTTTTGCATAAAGTAAAATCCCCTTTAAAATGAATAAAAATGTATTTGGTCCGTTATATTGTTACATTTACATACCAGTTGCCCAGATACATTGTAAAAATAATATGTATCTGCAATACCAAGCTATAAATATTTTTATCTTCCAATAGCAGGCATTTAGTATTAAAATTGCAGATATATAGATGCAGCATATTCAATATAAATGTCTTCCCCATTGTAAAAAATATTTAATAAATGTAAGTACTCACATTTTAGAAGTCATCTTTCTTGGGTGACTTGCCTGAAGAAATGGACATGTTGCTTGAAGTTTTCTTCTTCTCTGGAGGGAAGCTGCTTGGCCGGTCCATCTCCTTCGGGGTTCCGTAACTAATGAACTTTCGTTTACTAGAGGTCCCACTTATATAGTCTCTTTGACGTCATAGAGGGGCCATGATTGGTGGCCATTTTTAAATGGAAATTCACCGTGATTTTCAACACAAAATTGTGGCGAATTATCCAGGAAAAAATCGCTGCCTATCGAAAGCGATTATAAATCGCCAGCAAAAAATGCTGCTTAGTGAATCCAGCATTTAAAAAAAAAAAAGCACTGGAAAATCGCAGCAATGGCTGCAAAAAACAAGTTTAGTGAATGAGGCCATAAGTGTTTTAAGAGGATACTAACAATCATTAGAGTGAAATAAAGATATAAGACCCCTGCACGCCTTCTGTATGGTCTTTAACTACACACGGACGAGAAGAGTAAACTCGACTGTCACTCCCCTCCCTCATGCAGTGTTATAGACACTCCCGTGTCCACAACCCAACCATAATTTTACTGCATGGATATGTGTTAGAACGCAGAACAGTTATATACATTTAATGCCGCCCCATATGCCTGAATAACATGGTATACCCCACCTATGTGGCGGGGTTTTGCCATTCGGATGAATCTTTATGAGGAAGGACCAGAGTTCCGTCCTCATGGAAATATACGTTGCGTAACATCTGGCACACACACCCACAGATGTTACATGCAGGGAGATTTACCCCAGTGGTTTGCGTAAGTCCCCTTGTGTTAGTGCCTGTAAATCCGGCCCATAGAGGCAAGATTTATCAATTACAAAGTACACAGTTTTTATTCATTGCATGGGATGTATAGTGTGCATAGAATCATTAAAACATGTACGTACCCAACTACTGCTTGAAATCTGAGTACTACCAAAAGGGCATGATACTAGTTAGTTCCTTAATTCCCCTCTTAAGAATGCAAGCTATTTATTCAAACTTAAATTTGTTTTGAGGACACAGTCTCAATATTATATAAAGCCCTATTATGGAGGAAATATAGATGCCTATTTTTGGGGGATAATTTGTTTAATTATGAGGCATATGGTCTAAATATTGCTACAAATACTTGGATAAACCTTACACAAGCGTGTAGGGTCTAACTAGGGCCAGGTATTTACAAGAGCCCCTGATGGTGGGAAAAGACTTGTGTGACTGTCACCAAGCAGGTCACGGGCCCCAGTAATGGCTTCCGAAGGTAACCTATCATACAAACCCTCAGATACTTGAACTGAATACAGCAGCACACCGGCAGATGATAAACACAGAGTTATTAAGACAGAGAGAATCAGATTGTAAATATTCTGGAATACAACCCACAAGATATAGATATGCCCAGATATGTTGCAACAAATATCATAACCAAAAACCCTTTATCAAGAGAATAGACTACTTAATTCAGTTATGCTGTGATCTGGCTGTGTTGATAACTCATAGTTACTCAAAGTAAAGTAATCATAGATGACTACTTATCTTTTTTGCTGTGGGTGACAATGTTTCTGTGAATCTTACAATTTGCTCAATAAAGAATAAGGTCGTTTACTGTGCATGGTTATTGTCATACTGACTCCTTCCAGTAGGTGTCTCTATTGCTTTATTGCCAGGAACTGGAGTCCATCTTCCACAGAATAATTTTACTACTAGCAATACTTTTTAGAAAAATACAGCAAGGGCCAGATTTACTAAAGTCAAGATTGTCATTCAGGAGATACAAATCTCAGATTTACTAATGGGCGAGTTTCAAACTCGCTGATGAATAGGCAAATGTTGCGCCAGGCAACATTTGCCCGGCGCATGAGCAGATTGGCTTTTCAGCCAATCTTACGCTTACGCCCGCCGTAGCTAGTACGGCGGGCATAGTTCTGGATCAGGCCCATAGTGCCTGCTCCTCATAGTAATAAGTAACATAGTGCCTGATCCTCATAGTAATAAGTAACATAGTGCCTGCTCCTCATAGTAATAAGTAACATAGGGCCAGATCCAGAACTAAGTACAACAGCGATGTTACGCAAGCTGCTTGTGCATGCGCATGGCAGATGTTATGCATCGTAACTCTTGTCGGTCAAAACTATTTTGTAAGTACGTATGAAGGGGCGTGTCAACCCTACGCTAGACGTAAATATGCAATGGAGGCGGAGGGAGGCATTTATATTGTACAGTATAGGCTGGGTTAGGCAGTTATGACCGTCAGGACGCTATGTATGAGCGCGGTTACGCTTGGAAAAGTTAAGGTAGGGTTTGGTAGGCGTAAAACAGGGAAATTACAAGTGGCCGAGGGGAGTGCACAGTACTTACGATCGCATAAATACGCTATGCGATTGTACTTAAAGCTTAAGTCTGCATCTGGCCCATAGTGCCCGATAATAATAATGGTTCACTTAACCAGTATTATACATTTATTTTTTTTGTTGTAAAATATGTGTTGATTAAAATATGTTAAATTAAGTTGCTATAAGACTTCGGGATCTCCGTTGAAGCATCTCCATCTCTCTTCATGCAAGATGCTGGTGGCCGTCCATCTTCTTTTGTGTCCCGGGGCAAATGACTGAGACTCATTCTTGGGCCCCTATATATAATCTCTTGCGGAAGGTGTATATGTACAGATCCTGATTAAGGGTTATGGCTGCCCTAGGCTAAAACATTTGAAGCACATACATACTCTCCACACTAGTTATGTACAATAGAAAAAAATGGCTTTGCATTTAATTTAAAAAAAGGGAAAAGTACTTCATTTGATAGGTGTACAACGCTATTATTTACTCAAAGGGGGCAAGTTCAGAGTCAGGAAGAGAGATAATGCTAAAAGTTTACTTTTATTAACAAAAAATATTTAAAAAATCCCTAATTAGATAGAGGCAAAGGAGCTGATTCAGAATGACGTACTTTAGGGCAATTACACCTCTTGCATCAGATTTATGAGTCGTAAATCTGTAGAGTCGTAAGTTCCGTAGCAGGGTTCGGCCCTTCACTTCCGCATGCCTATTTGGATTGTGGGTCCCTGTTGCGAACAGCCCTATTTCGATAGGGCCGTTTGCTCACAGACAGCTCCGAACTGACAGTGAAAGGATTGCTTATGCCTTGAAGAGGCATAGCAATCGATCCCTGGAGCACCAAACATGGTGTTCCGATAGGTAAGAAAGCATTTTATTCCCAACCCTCTTTCTAATCCTTACCCTAACCCTCCCCTTCTATTACCGTAACTCTCCCTTCCCCGCAGCCTGACCCTAACCCCCATATCCCTGCAGCCTAACCCTAAGTCTCCCTTCCCTGCAGCTTGACCCTGTCCCACCTTAATCGCAGCATAACCCTAAGTCTCCCTTTCCTGCAGTTTGACCCTAACCCCCCCTTCCATGGCCCTAACCCTCCCTTCCCCAGAGCCTAACCCTAACCCTTCCCTCTAAGCCTAAAAGTCCCCGGAGAGGTTATTTACCTCTCCGGTGGTCCGATGGGTGGCGCTTCTGAAAAAGGAATAGGTGAGTATGCCGATCACATACTCACCCATTTATAAAAAAATCTAAAATGGCTGTCATTCGAAATAGAGACAGCTGAAGAGGAACTTTCGGCTGTCTCTACTTCACAATAACAGCCATTGGTGCAGGGACTCCCATTGGCCCAACAGGCATGTTAATAAAGTACCAGAAGAAGTTAATGTAGGGTCTCGTAACTCTGTATAAGAGAGGGGAGTCACAGGAGCATGCGCTTCCCTCTTCCATGCGAACTTACAGATCTCCAATGCACCCGGAAGTCACTTGGAGATCTGAATCAGGTCCAAAGTTATTGTTATGCAGTCTCCAGTTAGAAAATAGCTTTTTCTAAAAATAGGCAGCCAAAAGTTCATTTTCAGCTGCCTGTATTGCGAAATGTTACTATTTTGAAAGTATTAATTATTAATGGGTAAGCATGGCATTCAGCATACTAACCCATTCATTTAGAAACCGCCACCGCAGACCCATTGCACCGGACCAGAAGTGAGTATGGAGAGTCCTGGGGTTAGGCTGCGGGAAAGGGAATCTTTGGGTTAGGCTGCAGGGATGGGAATCTTTGGGTTAGGCAGCAAAGATGGGAGTTTTATCTTTCGGTTGCGGGTAGAACAGATATAGGGTTAGGCTGCGGGAAAAGGAATCTTTGGGTTAGGCTGCAGGGATGGGAATCTTTGGGATAGGCAGCAAAGATGGGAGTCTTAGCTTTAGGTTGCAGGTAGAACAGATATAGGGTCAGGCTGGGGAAGGGAGTCTACATCTGCAGGAACAAGAGGGTTAGGGTAATGGAAGGAGAGGGTTAGGAGAATGGTTGAAAAATACTCACCATTCACCACTGCCTCTTTGTCCTGGGAATAATCTATTGCTTCTGCTCAGTGAGGCACTTCAAATCTGCCTGGGAGAAAATGGCTCTTGTGAAAAAGGGCCATTATATACTGAGACCCACACCCAATTTTTTTTAAAAAAGGTTATCTTATTGGTTACCTTACATAAATATCTTAAGGTTTAGGTATAGCACTAACCTTATTTCACAAAAACCCATTTGTAGATAAGTCTATCTCTATAGTGTCACAATGATAATCGCTGTACAAAAAATAGTGAGAACTTCAGCAATGTAACAAATGTGAACACACTGTCCATTGGCTATCCAATACAAGTAGAACGCACCAAATACCCATATTGTAATTAACCACTTAATTCCATGGACCACAGTGCGTTAACATAAAAATTCCCCATTCCTATCAGTTAATGGAACCCACAATTAAATTGTCAGATACAGACAATAAATCAGTAGTGATTGTTGGCAATTAAACGTTTTACATTTTGCTTCTGTTAACGTAATGTGATATAATGCATTATTGTGTGAATACCTCCCAGGTTTGGTGCATACAGGGCAAAGAAGTCAACATGAATTAAATTCACACTTTCATACAAGTAGAAAAGCTTATTGGAGTCACTAATTATATCTAATTAGCTCAAAACGGAATGTTAACATAGCAAATGTAACTGTTTCACAGAACCCAGAGCTTGGTGCAAAAATAAATGCTATAAGTGTGTCCCAAAAGCAGATATAGCTTATCAAAAAAGAGGAATGATCAAAGAGCTTGACTGCCAGTATTCACTTAATGATGATTAAAAAAAAAATGTAATAAAAGTTAAGCTTTAGCATTGTCTCCTCACATCTTTGATGCTTTTCTCTTCATAACTCTACATTTGCCCCCTTTGAGTAATAAATAGCATTGTGTGCCTATCAAATGAAGTACTTTTCTCTCTTCCCTTTTCCAAATTTATTTTACTTCCTGAGGCTGGTAATAGGGGCAGGGAAAACGCATTCATCCCCACCTGTTTCTGAGCTGTCCACCTCTTTCTTTCTGTATTTGCATACAGTGAAAGCAGCAAATCATTATTAGGCACACTTGGGTTTAATGCAAACTCTTGGGTACATAAGCCAGGCAGTTATTACAATTAGGCAGAATAGGTGCTAAGTCTCTGGGCAAAGTTCAGCCTTTCTAGTTCCCCCCTTTCCAATGAACTTAAAGGAATTCAAAGAGAAAAGCTATACATTGTAATAGCACTGATGAGCTGCGTTATACAATAAGTAGAGTATTATAATATAGATAATGGATAATCATTGTCTAACCACTACTTTAATGCTCTTCACAGTGACTGTTAACTAGATTTTGCATGGTGTAATATCTGGGAGATCAGTTTGTTGTAACTCACATAGGTCCATCAGCTATATTATTATATTATAATACACTACTGATTGTATACTGCTTAAGCTCAGCAGCGCTATTTTAATGTATAGCTTTTCTCTTAGAACTTGCCAGCCTATATAGAAAGATGAGTGCAGAAATAGAAAGAATACACCTGAACCTACCTCCCTGAACAGCTCCTGGCACGTCTGCACTCTTGACTCTGCAGTGGCCGTTCATGAGAGAAGCTGCTGTGGAAGAGCATGCGCATGCTCATGAGTGAGAGAGCAGCGACTGCGGTCCATGGTGATGTGCTGAAGCTTCCTGTAAACAGAGCCGCAGGCGCAACATTGAGAGATCTTGTTAGCTGCCACTGGATTCTTTTCTTAATGGGCCGAATTAACAAGGAAGGCCTGGCTGCAGGTCATCTTTATGCCGACTCCCCTTTCCTTCTCCCCTGGCCTGCATCCTAAGCAATCGTCTAAGATCACCTAATGGTAGCGCCAGCACTGCAATTAGGGATAATGCTAAATTGCATCTGATTCTGAATAACTTCTACACTTGTTAACTAAGTGTATTTTACACTACGCACACACAGAAAGCAACAAACATCATGACATTTCATTTTTTCCCAATCTCATAAATATAGTACACACTCATGCATACAAACATAAGAAAGAAGAGGAGGATTACCATTTGAATATGTTCACAGAAACATGGCTAATGTAAACCAGGACAGATGCAGCTAATTGTCAGAGGTAGATATCATGCTCCGACGATCCCCCTGCTACAAGGTTGCTTCCTGTTGTGTAGAAAGTAAAAAAAATTATATTTAAAAATAAAAATATATTTAAAAAAGGCCCAAACCCCTCAACTGAAACCCAACAATTTCCAGGAAGAGGTACAAAAACAGTAGTATAATTAAAAAGTAAAGATGTCGGGCCAGAACTACAGCACCGGACGTATTGCATATATGTCAGGTGTTTACCGTTTTTGACTACTGTGCATGCGTAGTCAATCTTTACGTAATCTACGTATCTTTTCGATTGCATATATGCGGTCTGAAAAAGCGCATATACGCAATCTACGTATTGAAAAGATATATAGATTTAGTAAAAATTGACTACACATGCGCAGTAGTCAAAAACAGTAAACACCGGACGTATATGCAATACGTCCGGTGCTGTAAATCCAGCCTGACATCTTTTATTTTTCAATATTCATACTGTTCATAATTTTAACAGTTTAGATTGACACACATCAGTAAATATTGGATAAAATAATATTAAAATGAATTTTATCTTGTTTTCATGTTATTTTGTTTTGGAAGTTTTTTTTTATTTATCTTTTCCCTCCATATGAGCGCTAGAATGCCAATGTTCTTGGGGTCGGATTCAGAGCTACGTTTCCATCTTTTTTCAAACGGGAGTGAGCACAGAAAGACGGGTGCAAGAGTGCCAATCCGTCTGTGTCTGCATTCGCCTCTACTGCGCCAGTTCGAGTTTACGCTATATGCTTGCACCATGCTTATAAATATAACTCATTGACAGTAGAACTGTCATTAATTCCTGGAGACAGGACATAAGTATCGTCGGTTTGTCAGAGGTTTTTTTTTGCCAAGATACCACCCCCCACTTTCAAGATTAAAGGGTTATAAAATGGGATCTATTAAAGATGAAGATCCCATTAAAGCAGGTAAGTATTATTTTTATTTTAGCAAGTTGCGGTGGGCGCGAGATGACAGGGCATGCTGGCGCTTGTGACAGCTGAAACTTCCTTATTGACTGTCTCTTTTTGGAATGGCAGCCATTTTAGATTTTTTTTTTATGAATGGGTTAGTATGCGATCAACATACTCATCTATTCACCGCCGGACCACCAGAGAGGTGAATGAACCTCTCAAAGGACTTTTCGTTTTAGGAGGAGTGTTAGGGTAAAGCTCTGTGGAAGGGAGGGTTAGGGCTATGGAAGGGGAGGGTTAAGGTTGTAATTAGGCTGCAGAGAAGTGGAAGTTAGGGTCAGGCTGTGGGAAAGAGAGGGTTAGGGTCAAGCTTTGGGGAAGTAGGGGTTAGGGTCCAGCTGCAGGGAAGGGAGGATTAGGGTTAGGGTAATAGAGGGGGATGGTTAGGATAAGAATTAGGGAGAGGGTTAAGGTTAGAATTCTCCCTTACCTTACGGAGCACCGTGTTATGCCACTTCGAGGCAGAAATAGGGGCATTCTCGATGGAGACCCACACCCCTCCGTAATCTGCAGATATTTGAAAAATAACCTTTTTCAGAGTGGACTATTCAGGGTTGCGTATTTCTGCAGAAACACACAACTCTGTATAGGCCATATAGCGGATCAGTTTCTATGGATCCACTAAAACTCTGAATCTGGCCCTTTATATAAATGTCCATATACTGGGTTGCAAGGTGGCAGAAGATCTGTTTTTTTAGGGACTCTATATGTATGAATTTTGCTTCTCCCATTATACCTCAAAAGCAACAAAAATGTAACAATAGATTTTATATGTTGACTCTTAAACCTTATTTAAAAAATATGGCAAAGGTCATTTAAATCATGATTTACAGTTGTGTTGTTGATGGGCATGTACATTAAACCTCATGGCACTTATCAGATTGTGATTCAGTTCAGTATCACTATAAATTAGAACCCAAAGGAAACAATTAACAACATACCTAATTAAGCAGGATACAAAAGTCAGTTGCCACAAGAGTGCAATATAATTGGAACCCACATCATGAAACATTAACTATTGTAATATAAAGAATTTACATGTAAAGCATTTATTTTTGCTCCCATTACAATAAAAATAAATTGCCCTTGTTAGTTATACATTCTGTATAACCTGTATGTGTATATATATAT
>WWET01000779.1:302147-316535 GCA_011038615.1 Limnodynastes dumerilii | reverse complement strand
ATCCAAGGTTCCCCATTCCTTTGTCTTGTCCAGTATTTAAGGGGACAACACTGTGGTTTCGTCTGGACAGGAACGGTATTTCAGTGTAGTAGTGGTCCCAAACCCTGGACCTGATTCAGATTTTAGAGAGAGCTTGAAATTAAGAGAGGAAAGTTACAACTGGGCTAAACCATGTTGATTTCAGGGGGAGTCAAGTTAATTGTATTCTTTGCATGCAGGGAAATACCTTTGAATTGCTTACTGCACACATATACTGACCAGCTTTACTATCACATTGTTATATAGACTTGGGATAGGAACATAGGCGACATAGGTGGTATAGGTGGCCGCCTATGGCTCTGCAGGTCAGGGGTCCCTAGGGGGCCCCCGCACCTATTCTTGACCACCATCCACCAGGTTTGCATGTGTGAAGTAAAGGCCTGTGCCACCAGGTTCATCATCAGGAGCTTGCAAGGGCTCTGTACATAAAGCTCTTCTTAAGTGGTTTCCTCTAGTCTGGACCACGTTATTTTGTCTGGAGATTTTTTTTAAGACATCTCGGTCCCACTAGACCGAGAAACGCCATAAGTTGCGACTTACATTTGGGTTTGGGCCATGCGAGCACCGCTTCTATCTTACTAAGCTGAGGTTTAACCTGTCCCCTTTTCACAATGTACCCCAAATACTTGGCTTCTACCATACCAATGGCACGGGTTAGCGGTAAACCCATGTGCCCGTATAGACTTCAAAATGGCCTCTACCTTAGGAAGATGCGATTCCCAGTCAGAGCTAATAATAACAATGTCGTCTAAATATGCAACTGCATATTCCCTGTGGGGCCGCAACAACTTATTCATAGCTCTCTGGAAGGTTGCTGGGGCACCATGTAAACCAAATGGCAACCTTTTGTACTAAATAGGCCCTCTGGGGTAGAGAAGGCTGTTTTTGCCTTAGCATCTTCTGTCAAAAGAATCTGCCAGTATCCCTTTGTCAAGTCAAGCGTGGTAAGATACTGACTCCTGGCTAATCTCTCTACCAACTCATCAATCTGGGGCATAGGGTAGGAATCAAAGCAAAAAACCTGACTTAATTTGCGGAAGTCATTAAAGAATCTTATCACACCTGAAGGCTTAGGTACTAAGACAATGGGATTATTTCACTTGCTATTTGATTCCTCTATAACCCCTAGGTGAAGCATCTCTTCTATCTCTTGCTTTTCCAGTGCCTGTTTTGCCTCGGGTATGCAATACAGCCTTTGTTTGATGACCACCCCGGATGGAGTCACAATATCATGTTGAATGATCTATGTCTTTTCTGGAATGTCAGAAAACACATCTTGGAACTGCGCTACCAAATTTACCACTTCCAGTTTTTGTCCAGGACTAAGTGTGACTTCAATGTGTACCTGGCATTCTGGAACCTTTTTGCTACTAAAGAGGGCTGACTGGTGCTTTCCTTCAAAGGTTTTAACAGGTTCACATGCTATATTTGTACCTCCTTCCTTCTACCCTCCTGTTGAACCTTGTAATTGACCAGTCCCAACACTTCTATGATCTCATAAGGGCCCTACCATTGAGCATACATCTTACTTTCTGTAGTGGGCACAAGCACTAACACCTTGTCTCCTGGTTTAAAGGACCATAACTTTGTTTCTGACATTGTTGAGCCCTTTCCATATGTTCGTTCAGGAGTGGAGCAATCTGTCTAAGACGGCCATACAATTGAGACACAATGAACAATATTAGGGTCCTGACAGGTTTGTTGTTCCCACCCTACTTTTAACAAATCCAGAATCCCTCTGGGTTGCCTCCCATAGAGGAGTTCAAAGGGACTAAACCCTGTAGAAGATTGGGATACCTCTCTGACCGCGAACATCAAATAAGGTAGAAGTAAATCCCAGTCCTGCTTTTCTTGAGACACTGCCCTCTTTATCATTTGTTTAAGGGTTTGATTAAGCCTTTCTACTAGACCATCTCTTTGTGGGTGGTACACCAAAGTGGTAATTCTGTCTACCTTTAACAACCGGCATAAATCTTTCATAAGCTTGGAAACAAACAGGGTACCTTGGTCTGTTAAGACCTCCTTTGGTATTCCCAGGCAGGTATATAGGATTAGTAGCTCTTTGGCAATAGTGCCAGATTTCATATTACGGAGGGGTATAGCCTCTGAGTATCTGGTGGCATAGTCCACTACCACTAGTATGTATTGGTGCCCTCGAGCAGATTTCTCCACTGGCCCTATCAGATCCATACCAATTTGTTCAAAAGGCACGGAAATTATAGGAAAGGGTACCAGTAAAGCCCTAAATTCTGGCCGAGGGGTTGTCTTCTGGCACACTGGCCATTCCTAACAATACCTCTTGACTAAGGCATAGATGTCTGGCAAAAAGAACCTCAACTGTATACATTGGAGTGTTTTCTGCTCCCCTAAATGGCCTTCCCACAAATGCGCATGTGCGGCTTCTAACACCAACCGCTCAAGTTTTCGGGGAACTAAAAATTGTTCTACTCCTTTCCTTGCCAAGATTTGGTAGTCTCTGGTCTCTGGCCGGTGACACACCTCAGCGGCTGACTGTTTGTCAGTGTTATGCCATGTAACCAGTTCCTGCAGCAACGGGAAGTCACGGCCCAGGATTAGTGAATAAGGAGGTCGGGAGGTCACTGCATCCACCACCTTCAATGGCCGGCCTTGTACGGCCAGAGGTAAGTACACCCGTGGGCACTCCTCAACGTTGCCATGGATACATATCACTCTGACAGGAGGCAGGACTTTGTTGGCACCTGGAGGAACCAGGTTGGCAGCAACCATGGTGAGCTCACTACAAGTATCCACCAGTGCCCAGATCTCTCGGCCCTCCAACTGCACCATCAGCCGGGATACAGCGGCAGCAACCATGCTGACCATCGGCCGAGCCGCCTTTCATGCACTGCAATCCATCGGCTTTCCCTGTTTTGGGCAGTCCCGCCACACATGACCAGGTTCGCCACACTCAAAGCACACTGTGGGAGGCGGGGCATTTGGCTTGATGACTGGGACCTGAGTTTGGGGCTTTGGTACTGGTACAAATCCTGTCCTGGCTTTACTCATTTTCCCCAGGGTCAGGTGCTGCTCAATAACCACTGCCAGCTCCATAGGTGGCCCATGGTATGTCAGGGGTCCCTGTGGGGGCCCTGCGCCTATTCCGCACACTTTTACTGCCAGTGGCACCAGGCTTGCAAAAAAAAATCAATCAAGTTTTTGTGGGGGTCGGGGAGGGGGGGGGCTGGTCGCCTAGGGCCCCGCAAAACCTAGGGCTGCCCCTGGCCAGCTCCTCATATGTCTTAGGAATAGCCTGAATGGCCCATGGCTGCACAGAGCAGTCTAATACCCGCATAGCCTGGTCCAGTGCAACTCTCTCCACAATTTGCGTTGCAAGCAAGCCTTGGCCATCCAGGCTAGTCTGGCCAGCTGAATCCTGAATTCTTTCAGGCTTCCAGAACAGCTGCACAATGTATACTTTAAACACAACTTGTCAGTTTTTATACACAGATACTGTAGCTGTCTTACCCAGGGTTCTCTGCGGTGTATAGTTTCCAGCCAAGATTTACCCCACGTTGGGTGCCAAATGTGATAAGGAAGCACATCACATGGAGGAGATGAAGTAAAGTTCTTTTATTTTGTAGCAGGCAAACAGCATAACAGGTAAACAACATCAAGCAACAGCAAGTTGGTTACAGCAGTGCAGCATGTAAGTGACACGGTATAATCCAAAGATTCTTCAGGTGCTCCAGTGGTCCCTATCGTACCCCAACCCTTGGGCAGCTATTCTGCTGTCTAGAGTCCTGACCCTCTGTCTTTGAAACACCTATATCAGGAGAGCAGGTGTACTGTTGATTAGCCCAATCCTGATCACACCAGTTTCCCTGCTGATGCTCTACAACCCGGTCAGGATCCTCCACATTACTTTCATGTGGCGATATGCTGTCTCTGTCACAATATATACCATAATGACATACTTGATGGTGATCTACTTACTGCATTGTCTGTTGTTATATTAATGTGTCAAGTTGGCCATACACTAGAGCGATTATCAAAAAAAGCATGAAATCCCCAAAAATCTCTACAATTTTTTCACTAGTGTCCAAAACCATATCGGTGCAATACACAACACTATTTTCAGCCAAAATGAATCAGAAAAAAAACCCAAAAAAACTCAGATTTCTCATCTACTTTTATTGTTCCTAAAAAAATCACATTTGCCCATAAACCTTACATATTTTTCATTTCTCGTACTAACGATTATCATGAAATGCCCATACACTGTACGATTTTACATTTTATCATCTGCTTTGGCCCATTTTAAGTCAAAAGATCAAATAATCGTTAAAGGGGTTCTTGAACGATTATTGGATGATCGGTGAAAAAATTGTTACCATACACTTGAACGATAATTTAACTGATAATGTAATAATTGCAAGATCGGGTCAATAATCGCTCTAGCCAGCTTAAGTCCACAATTGCTACCGAGTGACAGATGATAAGTCATTGTATTGTAATCACTGCAGTCAATTTATCATAATACTTGCACACAACAAATACATAGCATATTGTTCTTCTGATGTTTACTACCATTAATAATAGACCGGACCCAGACCTCCACTTCAGCTGCACTCAGAACTCTGGAATGCTGTATGCAACTCATCCCATGTGACCCCACCATCAGAAAGACTTCCAGCACAGAAGTCTTGTATCCTGAGATCCGTGAAGAGTCAGTTAAAGGAATCCATGAATAAATGTTAACTTGGTCTAAATAGAGTCTGAAATGTGTAAAGACTGGAATGGAATATGCATAATAAAACATAATTCATTGGTGGATAAATGAGTCATAGAAGTTTGTGTATTCAAAAAATAAATCCAGAATTATTCCAAGCACTGATAATTAATGTTAATATTATAACTTTAATAGTTAAATGTATTCCACTTAACTCCGTATAAATGTTTTGTAAAGGAGGTCATATTTTTTAATCTGATAAATAAAACACTTTCTTTTTACCATGCTCCGTCAGTCATGCATATTCACATAGCAAATCCAATTTGATACCGTGGTGATAAAAAATATATGCTGCATGTAAAGTAGATGAATTTTAAACCATTGCTGGCCTCATAAATGCTTTACTGTCAGTGTGGTTAGTGGTTAGTAGCTTTTTTACATTTCAATATGTAAATAAATGAAAAACTACTGCAAACTCTCCAATAGTTTAATCATTTGCATTAAGTGGACATTTTTTTAAACTAAAACCAACACACATGCAAAGCTTCGGAAATATGTACTCCCTATTGGTTCAATGAGTAGGAACTCTGAATAGGTAGTACAGGGAATGAGTATACCTTTGAAACATCAAATGGAAATGTATAGAGGAGATGTAATGCAGCAGCCAAAACTTCATCTTATGATGAACATGTGCAGTGCTAAAATCACTGCGCCTACACCGAAAGAAAGTTCTAAAACATTAAGGTAGGAAACCTATAATATACATGTATAACATGCATGTATTATAATAGCAGGGTTGCCGACTTTTTAAAGCCATAGATTGTCACGGTTCTTAATTATGTGATTTATGCAAATTGTGTCATTAATCCACGCCCCCTGTCAATCATTCACTTAATCTCTAGCGTTACATGGGAGGGACAGGGCTTGATGTACCATGTTCAGAGATCTGTTTCTAACGATAGTTCCATGCGTATATTTAGGATCAGATCGATTTTGCATCAAGTCGTAGTCGTAGTAATAGTGATACGCCGTCTATGTTGAAGTTAAGGTCGGAAATGCCTTAAGGCCGGACTTGTGAATCAGGCAGGGACTAATGAGACCCTAAGTTGGGCGGAAATATACGGACCAAAGGATTTGCATAGAAATGGGCGGGGGGAGGCATTGAGATGAGGGAAAGTGGGTGCGCTTACAGAGTTAGGGCCCTAAATATACGCAACTAATACACATAAGGCCGGAAGTGAGTGCGGCCAGATAGGGCAAGTCAATGCAGGTGGAAGTTAAGGTCCGGCCGGAGGATGCGAGGGGAGTGACTGTTTTTTCTGGTGGGTGTAACCTGCTCTGACCTGCAACTTAGTTGCGGTTATTTGCGGCCCGATCGCCGACGGAAGTCTGAATACGGCCCGATGACATCATCCCTAGTAACTCTAGGGATTACAACAGATATGAGTAGCTGGTCGGGCTTGCAAGAGCTTTGTCGGCTCTCCGGGGATACCGGGAGAACTGCCCAAATTTCGGGAGTCTCCTGGATATTCCGGGAGAGTCGGCAACAATGTATATTAGTCTATATGAAAATTTCAATACTTAAAACAAAGACAGGATGACTAAAATTGGAAATGTTTTCTATAGACTCGTGATGGAAGTAATTAATGTTTAAAACTTTGAAGTCCTGTTGTATATCTTTTCAGCATGTAATGAAATGCATAGGCCTGAACCCAGAAACAAACGCCAATCAGAATGCAGTGTGAGCGCAGTACATGCAGGCTCAAATTCTGGACATGAATTTGACATTATACAAAATGTTTTCTGTATAAAAAATCTGCCCAAAAATTTTTTTTTTTCATTACAGTATATATTAAATATTTGTCAGCAGCACAATAATCCAGCAATGTTTTACTAACTTTAGTACTGCGTTTGAAGTTTGACTTTCTATCAGACAGGTATAACATAGAAATAGGCTGTGTAGTGTCAGATCCCGGACTTACACATGACCTGAGGCTGGTGTAATGTTTTGACATAAACAGTGAATATTTCCACTTGCGTACAGACCTGGATCGGATGCCCTTGCTTGGGCACGCCCTTACGGTACATTGAATATTTGCATCTTCCCATGACTCTCCCTTCATAACACAAGCAACCGCAGCTCTAGTTGTGTTTGGGTCTGAATGGGCGTCAATAGTTTCAAAGCAACTTTTTAATAAGTAACATAATAGACTTATTTTAAGCATTGTTTCATTACAATAAATGATTTAAACATAGTTTAAAAAAAAGTGTTAAAAAGCAACTCTGGATTAGATTCTAAAAATTGCATTGAACATTTAATATCAGCTCAATGGTCAGCTAGTTATGTGTTGCACCTGCAAAAATATTATTGCCTTTCCACTCAGGAGAAATATTATGAACATTACATGTTGTAATTACATTTTCTGACAAAGTTCTGCATGAGAGGTTAATGAATACAGGGAACCTGATTAAATAAAAGGGACAGATTAAATAGAATTTTGACAGCTCTCCAGAAAACATGAGAAATTGTCAAAGTGAAACCTTTTTAAGTGCAATTACTGTTCACTATAGTGGCACTAATATTTATTTTTAGTATATTTACTCACAACTGAAAAACACAGATTGTTTCATATTTCTAAATATTGACCATTTCATCATTTTATAGAGCATCAAACTCAAAACTTTATGACCAAATTACTTATTACATTTTTTGATACTTCAATTTCACAGGAAGTTTATTTATTTCTTAGTCCACATAAGTCAATATTATACTGTTAATTCAAAGACACAGGACTAGATGTTGACACCATGATAGAATAATAATATTTAACATTTTAATCAATATCAAATTATATTAAATCTTTTATGCTTAAAATGTTCATAAAAAACAAAGACCATGTAAAAATGACATTAAAAAAAATTACACATTTACATGTGCATCCATAAATGACTCATTCCATATAAATATGGTATTTTAATTTAATTTTTAAGTAAATATAGCAACTATAATACACTCAACATTCTAAACATTATAAAATCATTCCATGTGTTCTTCTAAAACATATTGGACCTGATTCAGAATTAAGAAAGTGCTTAAAATAACAGAGGAAAGTTACTCCTGGGCTAAACCATGTTGATTGCAGGGGAGTCATATTTCATCTGTTGCAAACAGTATTAGAGTTGAGAGGTGGCGTTTCCTATCCCAAGTCTAAATAACAGTGTGATAGTAAAGCTGGTCCAGTATCTATGTACAGTAAGCTATTCAAAGATATTTCTCAGCATGCAAAGAATACAATTTACTTGACTCCCCCTGAAATCTGCATGGTTTAGCCCAGGAGTGACTTTCCTCTCTTATTTTAAGCACTTTCTTAAGTCTGAATCAGGCCCATTAACTTTAGTTGTAATAACCATGTATACTTATGAATGTTATATGTGTAGGAATTTTGTTTAAAAAATCATTAACAAACAGAGCACAGCTGATATGTAAAGCGGTTATTTAAATTTTTGGTAAGACTTTTTTATTTATAAAATTTCACCACTTTAGGTAGTTAGATACCTCTGAGCAGGCTAGTTAAGGGACATTCTGTGATATGTGAACCTATTTGTTATAGGCCTAGGAGTACAGTTCTATTTATCATAGTAGAATTCTTCATGGTGCCAGGAGCTACCTGATTTCTGGGTGTCCAGAGCATGGAGGTGCTACCAGGAGACAGGCCAGTACATCAGGAGACGTGGAGGAGGCTGTAGGAGGGCAACAACCCAGCAGCAGGACCGCTACCTCCGCCTTTGTGCATGGAGGAACAGGAGGAGCACTGCCAGAGCCCTGCAAAATGACCTCCAGCAGGCCATAAATGTGCATGTGTCTGCTCAAATAGTCAGAAACAGACTCCATGAGGGTGGTATGAGGGCCCGACATCCACAGGTGGGGGTTGTGCTTACAGCCAAACACCGTGCAGGATGTTTGGCATTTTGGCATTTGCCAGAGAACACCAAGATTGGCAAATTCGCCACTGGCGCCCTGTGCTCTTCACAGATGAAAGCAGGTTCACACTGAGCATATGTGACAGTAACAGAAGTAATTCCAAGACTTGAAAATAGCAAATGTAATCTCTCTTTGTATAAAAGTGGAAGCAGGGAAGAAGTGGTTAACTGCAGTACCAGTTAGTGAGCCTAATATTAGTAGTAGGAGATTTGTTGGCAACAATATTAAAGGAACAAATTGAGCAATATCCTAAATCCAGTAACTTACAAAATCCCAAGCAACATGGATTCATTGGGGAGATCATGTTTTACAAATTTAATTCTCTTTTTGACTGGGTAACTAAAGTAGTATATCAAGGTGCAGCTGTAAACAAAACGTATATATATTTCAGTAGGCCTTTAACACCATGCTACAATGCCATGGTTGCCGACTCAATTGGAATATCCGTGAGACTCCTGAAATTTGGGGAGTTCTCCGGTAATCTGGTTGAGCCGGCAGAGCTCCCGCAAGTCCCGACCAGCTATCATTAATCCCGAGAGTTACTAAGGATGGGCAGGACTTTATGTTATATCCCCTAGAACACAAGAGATTACAGGAGTAATAGACAGAGAGCAGGGCTTAATGGCATGATTTGCATAAATCATGTCATTAAGCCCCGCCCCTTGCAGAAATCTGTAAAGCTTTTAAAAGACGGCAACCCTGCAAAATGCAGACAGCTAAATAAGTAGTAGGTAAGGTAAGTTGGCCCTCAATTTATAAACATATATATGGGACCCAACATTGGGACTCTCAATTTTAGAGACCACCATACCATAAACAGAAAGGCCTTGATGGTGGTTGGTGGCTTATCATATATTTGCAAATATGTGTAATGGACATTTCTGCGTTTTATTTTACAGATAGAACAGTATAGTCTGTTACTGGTAATGGCAGTGTTGCTGGGGCATTTCCTTCCCTGTGTTTCTGTTGCTAGCAGAAACCCCTGCCTTGCTACCCCTGCCTTTCATGCACCTGTTTGCATATACCTATAAATTGATCTGAGCAATTGATCTTTGTGTGTACACATGCCTTTAACTGGGACTTGGCAATGACAAAAGGGTTTTACTCTTATTTTCTATTATGTCCTACATACATAGCCCTGATTGAGTAAAGACCTCATGTGTGATTGGAACTAAGTCTGCTTAAACTTTGCTGGGTACACAAATTAACCCTGGTGTCTATTTTCTGGACTTCATCAGTATGCATACAAATTAGACAAGCAGACTGTTTTAATAGTATGACTCAAGATTGTGTCCAAACTTTGGATCATAACCAAGCACTATAAAATAGTGAGGTCATTGTGATATATGGATTAATAGTTGCAGTGCGATTTATTAAATGGATAAGTGTGGTGTTTTGCCAGTTCCTGAAACTAGATGGTGATATAGGAAAAGTACATTTATCCATTGTTAAGAGGACAGCACATGTCTAATTCTCTTGCACATAAAACAACTCTATGCCATTATGACTGCTTTGTCGGCTGTTTCAACCTTCAAGGCTAGGACTGGTATAAAAGTGATGCGATAGATGATTACTTGGATATTAGTGTAAGATAGATGCTTTTAGGAACAGTGGACCGGATCCAGAACTACGCCCGTCTTCCGTAATTCAGTGAACAATAGCTACTGCGCATGCGTAGTAGCTATTGTCTGTAATCTGCGTATTGTTTCGATACATAGATTGCGTATAAATAAAAAAAATATAAAAATATAAATAGTGCAGCTGTAGTATGCATAGTATATAATACAAGTGGAGAACTTGCACCTCTTTTTTTATGTGACACAAATATAGTATCCTTTATGTTAAATTATAATATGTATGCTATTTCATACAAGTATTTTACCAAGCTTTTATTTTTTCTTACAGCGCATGCTCAAGTGCTGCATTTCCAGGACAGATCTGAATCCTTTGTAGCATTACCAACAGTGGTGTGCGACAGGATGGGAAATGGAAAACAATTTCCTTACGTGTGTGTGTGTGTGTGTGCCATGCCCATTTTACGTGTGGATGGCACAGAATTTTTCAGGTAAGAGTGTCTTGATGGAATTACTTGTGAGTGATGGGAGTGGCCTCCCCTCGCCCACACAGAAACCTGTAACCAGCCAAAGTGCCGGATCCAGAACTAAGTCCGACAGGGGACTCACGCAAGTAATTTGCATAAGTCCAGCCAAAAAGACGAAAGTTACAAGGAACTAACAAGACACTGTCTAATGTGCACACACCTATGTCTAATATATAGGTTACAATGTGTAAAGTTAAAAAAATAGTCAATTTAGAGGGTAAAAATATCACTTTTATTAAGTCCATTAAAATTAATCATGAGCGAAAATATAGCACGGTAAACAGTAAAATCGGCCACATAGGTAATAAAGTGCAAATAATGAGTCACAGTATAAATCTCCTATGAATTTTGAAGATAACGCAAGAGCAAAAAGGCAGTGACAATAGTAGTACTTATCCCCGGCCCCCGGACAATGCAAGTCAAGAAGAATTCCCAATGTGCAGGAAGGCGTATGCACACCCTAATCTATCCAAATAGGACTAGCCCTGATACACACTAGCATCCTCACGGGCGCGCTTTGCCTTGCCAGGTCAGTATCTCACCCTCCCTGCTTTTGTGATGAGCCAGAGGGAACGACTTCTGATGCCGGATGTTTAACTGGTGGACGGCAGGATTCTTTGACACATCCTGTGCCTGCCATTACACAGACATCCTCCTACGCGTGCTTTGCGTTTGCTTTGACAGAAAGAATGAGTAGGTGGTCTGGATCCTTGGTATTTACACTATTCAGCGCCAATCACAATTCAGCAATCACCACACCTGCATCACAACGTTAATTAGTTACACAATCACAGAACTGAATTGTATTATTTCTCAGTTAAAGTGTCACAGCTACACTAGACACAATGGGCGTGATCCAGGCCTAGGCTACTTAAAAGCCGATCTGCGCATGCGCTGGGCAGATGTTGCCCGGCGTAGACACGGCAACGCCCGATCATGGATCGGGTGTCTGTAGCAGTGCCGTAGTAACGCTGGAGGGGGCATCCCCCAACATTACTACGTTCAGCTTAGTGTAAGGGAGGTGGGGGGAGGGTGGGTAATGAGGCTGGGAGGGCGGCGTTATCGTAGTAACGCCGCCGTCCCAGTGTAGTTATACTCCCTTACGCCGGCTGAAGTTACGGTAGCTTTCAGACGGCGTAAGGGAGTATAAATATGCTCTAAGCAGGGGTTGTGTCGGGGGAGTGAGCTGCTGTTAGGCTGAGTGTTAGAACGCTCAGTGTAACAGCAAAGGTCTGGATCCGGCCCAATGTAACAAAAATTGTAGATCAAAATTGTAAGAAACTTCCTAAAGTTACAATATCTGGTAGCTGCAAGTGATCTAGCTCGTCAGGTACACATACATGGTTATGTCGGCATGTGTGGGGTTATCCTAAAGGTATATGCTCCAAAAGGCCTAAATGAGTATGTAACATGTACACTTCAATCATATAGTGGGTTTCAGCAGAATATTATATATCAATAAAAGAGAGAGCTGCAAATAATAAACTGAAGGGCCCATTACATAAATAGAATTATGACAGCGAATGAAGAGTTATCTTAATGGTGTATATTCAGAAAATAATTGACTATATTGGAGACCCATGTGCTATATGTACCCCAACTATATAGCGGGGAGAAAATAAGCAAGCTACTACACCTCAAACCTGGTATAGGAAGATAAATAAGGTCACTGAGGGATATTTATTGAGTGTCAAAAAGAATTATAGGAAAATTGTAAAAACAAAAGTAAAGAGGAAAAAAGGAAAATTCTTAGAGGAAAGGTGTATACACCATCTTCTGCATAAGTCCCCTGTCTTGGAACCTCTGCGCATGTGCGCACTAGATGTTCCGCCAGCGCAAGCACTACAGTACTTCAGTACTTACGCTGAAGGGGTTGACCTTAAAGTTACGATGGCCATATCCCCGCCATACAGGTGGGGATTGCCATGTAAATGAGGGGTTATGGGCGGGGAAGCCCCGTTACGACTAGGTCTGCGGCCATACAATCACAGACCGAGTCATAAAAGTTAAGGTAGAAATCTGCACACGTAAGTGTCCAGAATTCCTACCGACAGCGGGGAGTGCAGGGGGCGTACACTCCCCACTATGGGAGCATAACTACAGATCCCCGAAGTCTGGAATAAAGTGAATTTTGTGTTAAAAAATGTAGAAATAATGATGGAAATTGAGAAATAGTACCGCTATTGAGATTTCTCAGTAATGGCTCATCATTTTTTATTTATCTTTATCTTCTTCCTCTAATAATAATCCTTTGTAATTCATTCCCGTTTTTTCTAATGGCCCACTGTGTAAATGATTCCTCTTTCTTTGCATTTTCCTGTTAAAATAGAAATGAAATTCAGGATCTAAATAGATATATATTCCTAGGTTCTCCAGCGCCCATTATTCAGCAAGAGGCACTGGCCTCAGCTGGTCTTGCTAGTATGATATTCTAGTATGTATGTATATAACAGATTACTGTTATAGGAAAAACACAAAAACTTTTACACACTAATACAATACTTATGACTGAACTGCAAATATTCAAAGCAATTCTTAGCATAAGAAGGCTCATGCTATTTTCACTCTTGATATCATTGCCATTGATTTGCACAGAGTTTGTCATAGACCGAGGGATGGCGGTCTTACTTTACACTCATGGATTATTCATGATATAGAAGTAAAGATATGATTTAAAAAAATGTAACAATTCATTCTTTTTGGAACATGTATCCCAGTGCGAGTCCCCAAATTAGAATATAAAAATTGTTGTATAGAATAGACACATTTCCCAAAGCAAAAGAGGTTATATAACATAAGAGAGGTAGGAATAAATTAATAAAAATCGCCACATAGAACATACTTCAGAATAATGGACTGGTATAAGACTTCCATTATCGCTGTGTTTGGAGCTCCAAATGCATGCGCCATTATGGATCCAATATCCAGTTCCGAGCTCAGGAACCTGCCTTAAGGCTTCTGATCTGTCCTTACTTAAAATGGGGATCGATAGTCTGGACAGGACGGTTTGCATAGCGCATGTCCATATTGTACACTTTACATACCAAACCCCTCCCCTTTGTGCTTTCATCTCACCTGCAATTGGCACATAAAGAAACCAAAAGTCTGTGTGGCGTAAATCTAGATGGGAGCAACCAGGGGTGTTTCTAGAAATGAAGGGGCCCGTGTGCAGACCCCCACACGGGCCCCCCCTCCTCCTCCTCAGATGGCCCCCCCCTCCCAAGACGGGCCCCCCTCTTCTTCTTCTCAACCCCATCCATATCTATACAAACGGAGACGGTCTCTAGCAGTCTTCCATTCCCAACAGTGCACTGCGCAGCCTCACGCTCTGCAAACAGAAGAGGAGCATGAAAAAGATAAATGTGTGACGAGCGCGAATATTGCGAACTATAGTGAGGTAGATATATATATAGTAAAAACTAAATAATAAAAGATAAATATTCATAAACAGTGCAAAATTCAAATAAACAATGTGTATATTTTAACAATTCACTGTTAGAATAGCCAGAAGACCCAAAAGCCCTGCGCAGGTGTTCTAGTAGTGCAATCCTAGGAAAAAGTACAAAAGTATATATA
>WWET01000779.1:249151-274268 GCA_011038615.1 Limnodynastes dumerilii | reverse complement strand
TTCAAGACACACGCATGCATTATACTGTTTAAAAATATCTTTAAGTGATTAAATAGCAGCACATTGCCCCTCATTTTGCACACACATTTTTAAATATATATATATATATATATATTTACATTTTAAGGTGTATGGGATTTTTACTATAAAATATTTTTAATTACAGTTAAAACATTTATTTTAATGTAACAGCCCATAATAGTGCATAATAGGTGGGACCTCTGGATAGGGAGAACACATCATCATTGCTTTGTAGACACATCCACAGCACTAAAATAATGAATAACAACAAACTTTTGTTAATAACATTGAAACTTGGAGCAAATAATTAGTACATTTCTTTGTAAGTGAAAAGAGATTATTTGGGTCTGATCCAGAATTTGAGAGTAGCAGCAAAAAGAAGTGCAATTGTGCAGCTTGGCAAATAAGGAGGTAGTGTAATGGGTGCCAATTAATATTATTTTTTCCATGCAGGAAAAGTATTTTGTTTTTGATCATTGCACACTAGAACATATTTAATTGTAAATTATAATCTCAAATTGATTTAGGATACTTAACCTCTTAACTTTCATCTTGTTTCCAAAGTTTAGGTTTGTCTCTGCTGCAGTTTTGCATGTTTTTTTGCTGTTACTACCAAACTCTGGATCAGCCACTTTGCTCCTAAGCAGTATATCACCAACATAGATAAAGACTGCAGAGGTAGTTGAAATGCATTGGTATGGCTGTCTGTTTTGCCAGCGTGGTTTCTGCCTGACATCGGTGAGATTAAAATGTTGACGCATCTCTCTCATAATAAGCTTCTGACATTACAAGCTTGTTGGAAGTCCATTGAAAACTCTATCTTGTGATTGTTTATATGGGTTTGGGTCCCCGTTAAGAACGGCCCTATTTCGATATAGCCAATCTCTCCCAGTCAGTTTTAAACTGGCTGGTGTATCGATTACCTATGCCTTGAGGCATAACAATTGATCCCTGGAGCACTGATAGGTAAGTGCAAAACACTACCCCAACCCTTCTGACCCTAACCCTGCCTTCCCTGCAGCCTGATCCTAACCCTCCCCTTCTATGGTCCTAACCCCCCCAACACTAAAATGCCTCGGAGAGGTTACTAATTTCTCTAGAGCTGTCAGCGGTGGGTCCGGTGAAAATTAATGGGTGAGTATGCTGATCGGCATACTCACCCATTCATTAAAAAAAATTCTAAAATGGCTGCCTATTCAAAATAGAGACAACCAAAAAGGAACTTTTGGTTGTCTCTATTTCTAAAGGCAGCCTATCAGAGCAGGGACTGCAACCAGTTTATATATAGGGGTTTCCCTATAGCAACATAAATGTATATCATCTTTGTCAATCAAGATAATTGAAACTTTCCCTTTTCACATAAATAAAAAAAATGACCTGATCTTGAAAAGACTAGATTTTGCTTTCTTATAGCCCATTTGTCCAAATCATTACATTATTGGATACATATATTTCTATTTGTTACTTCTATTGTATATTCTGAGAAATAGTCATATTGGGCCAGATCCAGACTTAAGATCGTTGTACGTACACAATCGTACCAGAGTTATGCACTACTAAGTATAATGCGCTCTCCTGATCACTCCCCTCGCACGCACATAACTTAGCTGATTTATGATTTCAAAACCCTACCTTAACTTTTCCTTGTGTATATGTGGTTGTACATGATGCCTTGTTGTACGTAACTGCCTAATTCAGCCCATTCTGTACAAATTAAATGCCTCCCTCCAACCACAATGTGTATTTTCACCTTGCGTAGGGGTGTCACACCCTTTCATACGGACTTACGTATAAGTTACGTATGATCAGATTTCCGATGCGTAACATCTGCTGCTTGCATGCTCAGTGCATACCCACAGCCAGATTTACACATGCAGCATGCGTAAATTAGATGTCGCTATTACGTCTGGATCTGGCCATTGTTTGTAAGAAGATATAAAAAGCTATTCAACAAAGCTAGAAGCCACATGTAGCTTCTAATGCTATTTTAATTTGTCCATTCACTTAATCACTAAAAAGTATACTGTCATTTCAGTAAAACAATACAATACATTACTCCACCACATTATAATATATATTGGGGTACTCTCTATCCATTTATCTATCTGTGAACTGGATCCAGACTTTCTACAAGGGGGCGTATTCTGATCGCTAGGATCGTAAAATGTCTCCTATTATGAAGCGGGTCATGTGGGGCTTGTCCAGGAAGCATTTAGAACCTCTAGATATAGGGTTCCTGGTTAAAATTCCAATGGCAGGATGCATCTGTTCCGTGAGAGTGGAAATAGAACAGTAAGGAAGGGCTGGCTTCAGCCATTATGTAACATCCAGCCTTTACATGGGGAGGGTGCAGAAAAGTTAAGGTAGAAGTCACGCGGTGGAAAGCCTTAAAAACAAGGGTTGTGTCCTCCTCTCGTCTATATGGATCTCTGGATGTAGTAGGGTTCCTGCATCAAACGTCCACCACAGTTGCTGCGGAAGCTACATGCACAGTGGCAGCTAAGGTCTAGATTTGGTCCTACATAAATTGTATCCCTGATAAAAATAGTCTTCCCGGGTAGTGTTGTGCATCCATATATTTCCAAAGTGTGTACAGCTACTTTATATTGTGAAAACAAAAGTGGAAAGGGTGGAAGATTGAATACAAAAAAATGTGTGAGAGGAGAACACAAAAAAAAATTCACTTTGAAGTTGAACGTACATTTGGAATCCATTTTTTTTAGTTCTGTATAAGGGGAACTAAATATTTGATTTTATTTGAGAAACTATAGACTGAATTTCCTTGGGACATTGTTCTACATTTTTATTGATCTATCGATCTACCTATCTGAAGCACATTATTTATCTGTTTATTTTATATTTTGTGGGTGATTTGGTATCACTTCTGCCAGTTGCACTTGCTAATGGAGGGCTTTTTGAAGGGGATATCTCTATTTATATCTTACATCCAGGGGTGGAAGTAGACATTGCCAGGCCCAAAAAAGGCCAATGGAATACTGTGCAATATTCAGAAATGCAAAAAACCTTGAGGAAAAGTGGTGATCTTTGATATATCGTTTTCCGGCAGTCTTGTGGTGACAGAAGTCACTTTTTGACTGCTGCAAAGAAGACAGCATGGACACCATGAAAAGTAAAGATGAGACTGCTCCAACAGCAGGACATAAGATTCTTCCCTAACCCTTACCCTAATCCTAACCCTAACCCTCCTTTTCTATTAGCTTAACCGTAACCCTCTATCTCCCATATCCTAACCCTAACCTTAAACCTCAATGTCCCACAGTCTAACCCTAACCACTGATGAGCCTGTGCCCTGCCACAGCTTATCCCCACAGCTTGTGTTGGGGAGAGAACATTTCGCTATTGTGAATGGGTACTTCACTATAAGTCCCGATTCCCAATAGTAAAAACGGAATGTGAAGCATTTCGGCCCTGATTGAGCTGCCAGCTGTATCAGTGTCGAAATTTGACCTTTTGTACCAGCGAATGCATCCAGAGGAAAATACAGCAGAACCTTATGTATTTCTACATACTTACCTGAATTTATACAGAAGCATTTCTAATTTTTACTACCTAGATGCATGGAAGTATCTGAAAAATAGTGAAATATTATATTTCTCATGATAATGTTATAATATTTATAGACCTTAATAATTTAAAAGGTTAGATCTATATTGATAGCAGCCAAAAATTAGCAAATAATGCAAAATAAAATGTAACGGTACACAGTTGTGACACTGATGAAAAAACAATTGGATTTAATAAAACGGCAATTCATGGTATGTATCTATCTACTTTTCTCTATCTGATGGTTTATTACTCTGAATATGTTATCACAAGTTTATCTTTGGCAGTGAAAAGACAATGCATGAAACATGTCTGTAGAATACCTCGTATCATAAGCTATTAGATCCTCAATAAAAACAAAGGATCTGTTTAACTCTACAGAAAAAAAATCTAAAGCATTGCCAAAATGAAAAATATAAGACAAAATGTCAACTTTTTTAAATAAAAAAAATAAATTGTTTAATATATTGTTGTTTATTTACAAGCTATACTTTAGTTGCTTAGTATCTTGTGATTATCCTGAGATGATTATCTTAAAATAAGGCATGCTGGTTAACACAAGCAGAAAGGGACTGCTATGACCTGTATTAGTTACCATTTTAGAGTAACAGTAAATGTCCTACTTTAGGAAGATACAACTAACTGCAACTACCTAAATTATGTTTTGAATGCTGGATATCATGCTCTTTGGTTACCGATGTATTGGTCAATGGTAAAAATGTATAGACCATCAGGTTTATCCAGCATTTGAGAGAAACACCATGGATTGCATGGGGAGGGAAATAATAATCATTATTATTTTGCATATTGCAAACAAATACTGAACAGTTTTTTATATTAAACTGTAATTTAAATGTTAAATGTATTTTCAATATAAGGATGATTAAGTGGCATAAAGAGTCATAAATAATTAGGATTGCTTTACTAAGTATTGAAAAGTCTGAACATATTGTAAAGCATGAATACAATTAAAGCTTGAATAAGTGGTGCATACTAATAATATAAACCCCTGGCTTTATAAATCTGATTACAAATCAACACAAAACATACTACAAGGTAGTAACTTGTACGTATATGCTGTGTGTGTTTTAGGACACACACCTAGAACACTAATATAAGAGACAAAGAGCTAACAGAAAAAAAGAAATATATACTTAATTTAAAATCATATCTCATGCACCTCTATTATCATAGTTATTAGCCCAATTTGTTGTTCACATCACTGTATAATGTTACACTCTGTAGAGGTCAGAGAATGGAGTGATATTTGAGCAGCACCTGTGGTTATTTTGTGAAAAATATTGTTTTTTATTTTCTTACTGAGAAACTCAAGTTATATTATACTTTCCTAATTATTTATATATTTCATAGTATGAAACTGATTTACATAAACTAGAATATAACATAATGCTAAACCACATGCTCTTTTCCAATTTTCAGATATGTAATTTGACTGTACAAACAATTATGTAGTTAGATAGAATGCTGTTAGATGAAAATTCAATTACTGACAATGTTCATCCAGATGACTTATAGGGAGTGATCCTAAGTTTCAGAGTAAGGGCAAAAAAAAAATGTGAAAATGTATAACTGGGCAAAACCATGTAACAATGTGAGGGGTGCACATTAATTTAAATGTTTTTTGTATGAAAGGAAAATTCTTTAATTTTACACATAGAACTCATGTACTGCATAATTTTGTGTAAAGTGTTATTTAGTGCTGAACTAGGAAACTTCACCATATTCTTTTTTAATGGTTTACATTTGGCTCCCCCTGCAGTTTAACACAGCTTTGCCCATGTGTACACTTCCACCTATTTTCCATATACTCTCAAACTATGATTCATCCCATTTTGTGAAGTCACTTTTGTGGGTTCTTTTCTCAGTTGTAAGAAGGCTATAGAGTCACAGGACTGTGCTAGACAGTAATGAATGCATTGCACGGCAAAACTTATACAGTACCACAATCATTTTTAACAAAACATCCACATGGTAACATTTCTTTGTCTTCTAAACATATAGAAAATAAATGAGTCTTTACTTATTCATACTACTCAAAATTGTTATATTAAATTTCAGTAGCCGATAGGCAACGGAAGTTGCATCACTGTTAGAATCTACGGTACGAGTTTTCAGCTCAGTACTTTATAATACTTCCCTGGGTTAGCATGTTTCAAAAAATAAACCCCCTTAACATAAATTCATTTTATATACTTGTTTCTCTTTCTTTTAAATTCGTCTCTGAATTTGATTTCTTTTTCACAACATCAACGACGTCTGAACTTTTCAAGTTCTCTGTCTCTTCTGCTGTATTTTTTGCTTCGTTTGCCAACTTTTCCTTTGCCAGTAGTCTGTAATTGATGGCATTTCCGATAAATAACCATATGCTTGCAACAATCACAATCAAACCACATACAAAGTACATGTATTTGTAGTCCCCAGTTATGTCTACCAACCAACCTGAAAGACAAGAAATAGGCATGTATAAATATCTTCCATCAAATATACTAGCATTTTATTTGTGTGTCCATTTAAGGCAGATAATAAAAAAAAAATCAAATGATACAAATATTACAGGTTGAGTAAAATGACCCAACAATAACAGCTTCAGGGTTGCAGAATATTGATTTTGATATGATTAATAGCATCAATACTTCAATTGGGACACAGCAGAGCACTGGAGTTTAAAAAGCACTAGTACAAGTACTGTGTCTGTACAATAAAAGCCACCATCAAAAGACTGAAGGAAGTTGATCAATCTGAATTTTGTTTAGAAATGAATGACAACTGGACTAGTAGTTTCTTTGTAAGAAATATATAGAAAACATATTTTGTAAATATAGAATTATTGGTTTGGATCCAGACTTCTGATGTTGTGCTCGGATTGCAGCTGAATCCAACTTTCCGTACGGGAAAGGGGAGACCCCTTGACTTGCTCATATGGACTTATAATTTGAGGACCCTGCCTTAAACCTTCTATGCTGTTCTCAATAAATATGAGGATGGTGCAGAAGTCTGGATAGTACACAGGACACTTAGTATACCATTGCTGTACTATCTACATACTTAACAAATTTCACTATAGTGAATAGACAACACCTTGAACAATTAAATTATAGAAGCTCCCGCTCTAAAAATGCAATATTCAAAGCAATGTAATCCAGCAAATACCGAATACCGGATAGTGTATTGTAGTATGAAGTTTATCAATAAAAAGCACTGAGCTGTAAAAGAAGAATATACTTTATATGTGTAAACAGGTGGTAGATGGGTGATTATAAGCAGTATCATCATAGATATATAGTAGATGGCAAAAATGTAATGCAGAAATTGCTGTGATCAGAAATCAAATACAGAATATAGCAGTAAAGACCACTTGGCACAACCTTCATCTATCCGAAGTGGTAAACCAACTGCAGCATGATAACATCATGGTGGGATAGCACTCAATGAAGGTGGAAGTAATCTGTAGAATTTGGTTATGGTGGGACACCAGGTTCAGATAATATGTCCACAATGAGTAGTGTGGAGTAGGATATATTGTAATATATATTTTAAAAATCAAAGATTTTAAAAATCAGATTCTAGCTGACAATCTCTAGTATGTAATAGGAAAGTGAGAGCAAGAATCTGATTGGTTGCTATAGGCAACATTTCCACTTTTCCAAACCCGGAGCTTAGTAAATCTGGCCCAAGGACTCTTTGGGAAAAGCCTCTTCAGGGAGAAACGCATCAGAGACTATTTATCATGCTTTTGCTCCCCTAGCAATACCTTCAATTTGTACAATTACCATGTCAATTTCTAGGAACTGACCAGCTAATAAATCACTACATTGGATAACTAGAGAGGAGTGCCAGAACAAATCTTTTGCTGAAGCCGGGATCCATTTGAACAACAAGGGCGCTGGAGTAGGCCGCTAATCAGAAGATCCATAACTTTCAGCGATTAAACCACAGTACGGTGAGTAACAGCAAACCTGCCTCTTTTAAAGAGATATTAATACATACATAACAGTATGTGTCTCAGTGACTACTATCATTAGTATTTTCTGCTGAAGACACTTTCAGCCACATATCTATGAATCATTACAATCTTTGATTTATCAAATATATATTACAATATCTCCTACTCCATACTGCTCATTATGGACATATTATCAGAACCCGGTGTCTCACCATAACCAAATTCTACAGATTACTTCCACCTTCATTGAGTGCTATCCCACCATGATGTTATCATACTGCAGATTGTTTATCACGTTTAATGACTGAATGTTGTGCCAAGTGGCCTTTACTGCTATATCCTGTATTTTTTCTCCATCAAATTTTTTCCATCTACTATATGTCTATGACGATACCGCTTATCAATTACCACCTGTTTACAAATATGGAATATTTTTAAATATTCTTCTTTTACAGCTCGATTTTATATATTGATAAACTTCGTGCTACAATACATTATCCGGTATTGGGTATTTGCTGGATTACATTGATCCATATTTTACATTTATGGAGCGGGAGCTTCTATTATTAAAAAAAAACAAAAAAACATTAGGTTGATTCATTAATTAATTTTTGAGGCACTAGCGCTACAGTCTTCTTTAGGCTTCTATAATTTAGTTGTTCCAAATATTGTCTATTCACTATAGTAACATTTGTGTTTGTTTTTATGTATCAATTTTTATTTGTTATAGAATTGTATTTAATAAATTTAATCTACTGTTGAAAGCAGCGCTCTTTATTTTTCATATGTAATGGAGAAGTGAGCTGCGGTCATGGTAGATTATATTAGAAAGATTTTTTAGATACTATCTATCTCTTAATATCTCAATAGATTATTTTATAAAGGCTGTCATAGAATATTTATTTTATTATTTATTTTACTATTTTCAACAGCCCCAAGCATCCCCTTTTTGGTAACTCTATCTCCCATCCCCCGTTGTACTCTGTATATCTGCCTTAACCCTATTACCTTGTATCTGTGTACCCGCCTAGACCCCGTTACCTTGGATCTGTATACATGCCTAGATCTGGTATCCTTATCTTGTCTATCAATCCTGTCCTCGACCCTGTCCAGTTTGTCAGCCCTTATCCTCATTGTACCTACTCAGTACCTATCCTGTTGCAATGTCTAAATCTCAAATCATCCTTTCTACTCCGAGAGTTGCCACCAGGGTCATCTGGCAGCTGTATCAGTGTTAAAATATGGTCGTTCTAACTGGCAACTGCATCCTTTTTAAGCTATATAGCACTGGGCTTAACCAGCAAGTGATGGCAGAACTAAAGGGTGACCCACAGCATGATACAAGTTATGTGCCATGCTAGGGCTCTTTGTGCAACCTACTGTACATATCCATTTTATAATATTAGAAGTCTTGATAGCCTTTGCATAAGGTAACCAACGATGATGATAATGTTATATATAGGACTGTGCTGTAAATTGTTCATTCATCTCCACTGAGAGAAGCAATATGTGTTATGCTAAAATGATAATATTTGGACAGTGCTACGTAATGATTGCACTACATTAATGTAATATTTTTGCTGTACTTGCTTTATGCAAACTCTACTAAATTGCTTACTCTAACTAATATCTTATGAAAAATATTCTTGTTCTTAAACACATGAATCTTTTAATAGGTTATCATTTGATAGAGGTTTAATATTTTTCAACAGAAATTTCTCTTGGGATTCAGGATTTTTAGCGAAAATCATGTTATGTCCTTCTGCAGAAAGACATATATAATAGTTCAATATCCTGTAAGATTTAATGCCTGATTTAAACTCTGCTATAGTTCATTCACAACGTTTTATATGAGTGATACAGTGTTATATTTACAGAAAGTGCAGATAATGAGCTCTGAAAAAGTATTACTGAATACAAAACAATAAACTTAAATCCAAACAAAGAGCATCACCTTCAATCTAAACATACTACAGTAAAAGGGACTGAATTTGATTACATGAAAGGTACGTTTGGATAACATAAATTTAAACTAATATGTCTGCAACCAATTATATAAATTATTTTTTTTAAAACAGTACTCAAATTAATGACATTCAGTAGCATATCTGCCTCTTGACCAGGGCTGCTGACCAAGGAAGTAGAGGGGCACTGCCAAGTGGTGTTACCCACGGACAGGGGGTAGAAACAGGTGCTATGAGTTGAGTCACCTGTCGCTGACTTGGGTTTTAAGACCAGTAGCCACTTGAATGTTTTGCAATTGTTGCTCAGCTTAAAATCCAAGTTAATGACAGGCGATCCACAGTGCAGTGCAGTGTCAATGGATGAGCAGATCACATACTTAGTGCAACCAACATGGATATGTGTGCTGTGTGCTAGCTGCCCTGGAGTCTGGAGGCAGGAGATTGCTGGACAGGAGAGAGGAAAGAAGTCACAGGAGAGGTGAGTGACCTTTAAACTTTGTTAGGGGGTTAGTTTAGTGTGGTTGGAGGATTTATTGACTGTAATGTAATGTAAACAAGGAGTTGGGAGTTAAATTAGTGCTCATTTGGGCACCAGGCAACTCAGCAAGGCTTTTATTTTTAGTCATTAGGGGCTGGATGCAGACTTAAGTAAGTGCTTGAAATTAGTTACTCCTGGGCTAAACCATATTGATTGCAGGGGGAGTCAAGTTAATTGTATTCTTTGAAGGCAGGGATAGATCTTTAAATTGCTTACTGCACACAGATAGTGACCAGCTTTACTATCACACTGTTATTTAGATTTGGATAAGAAACATCACCTCTCAACTCTAATACTGTTTGCAACAGATGAAATAGGACCCCCCTGCAATCAATATGGTTTAGCCCAGGAGTAACTAATTTCAAGCACTTACTTAAGTCTGGATCCAGCCCTAGAAGTGTAGACTTGTGAGTTAGTGCTGAGGTCATGGTAAAATACTGATATGTATAGGGAAAATAATAGATTAATTTACAACAGGGTCGCATTACATTAATATTATAAGACTTTTATAATAATCATATAGGCTGCAAAGTTTGAAATCATTCGATATAGTAATCTTTATGTATATAAGTCATAAAATGTATACATGACAGAAAGATAAAGACATCTTACCTCCCAAAGGGGGTCCAATTAGAACTGGGATACATTCCACTATGGTCACTAGTCCAACAGCACTGGAGAATCTCGCTGCTCCTACAATGTCCATCAATGTTTCAAATAAAACACTGCTCACCATACCAAAGGCAAATCCAAAGAATATAGCGTATATCACTAGTCCAGTGTAGTCATTGGCAAAAGGGCACAAGACATGGCAAATACCATTATACAGAACGGCAAAACTGAAAAAATATTGTATCCTTGGACGAATGTATTTGGTATTTGCAACTATTCCCATGGTTGGTCTTGCAAACATATCTATGAACGCTAGTATTGACAGTAAAAATGCAGATGAATACTGGTCAATCCCCATATGCTTAGCATAGGGTGCCAGGAAAACAATTGGTGCAAAAAATCCCACGAACATGATGACATTTCCAGATAAATAAATAAGAAACCCTCTGTGTTTAAAAAGTGATAAATCTAAATATTTGTTAATATTCTGGCATATGGTCAGCTTCTTGTGCTGGCTGCTATCTTCTTTTTGTTGTACTTTCTCCACGTCTTGCTTTACAGGCCTGGGTCCAATTGGCCGCATGAGGCTTCCAGCGACACAGCAATTTAATAGCAGCCCTCCTAAAACTAAAAAACTTCCTCTCCAACCAAACTGATTGAAAAGAAACTGATTAAGTGGAGCTAATGTACTCAAAAATACTGGGCTTCCTGCCATAGCCATTCCATTTGCAATAGGGCGTTTTTTGAAGAAGTACTTTCCAATAATTGTTAAAGAAGGCTGAAGATTAAATGCTAATCCGAAGCCTACATAGAAAAAAAATAAAACCTTGGTCAATCATAATACATTATTAACATACACTAATCAATGTAAATCTATGTAATAAAAAAAAAAACGAATTGTAAAAAGCTCAAATATTAACCCTTTCCTTGAAAAAACATGAATTAATAGTGACAGCATATTTACGCAAGCTGCGTGCATAAGTCAGGCTTTGCAAGGGCACTCCACATGCATGCCCTTGATGTTACACATCGGAAGTCTGAACATATACGAAACTGGTTTCTATGCGGTCAAAGTTCCATACTTTAGGGTGTGATAGCCCTCCGAACATTTAAATATATGTAGGTTGGGGCATTTAAATTGTACATTATAGGCTGGGTTAAGCATATCCATATGGCAAGACATTCCATATGCACAGCGTAATGTATGGAAAAGTTAAGGTAGGGTTATGGACACGAAAGTTATCTAAAATACGCACACAAGAGGGGAGGGTCATGGGAGTGAACTAGCCTCTTGCGTGCAGGCTTTAGCAACTTCATGCATATGGAAATCCCATTTAAGTCTGGATCAGGCCCATGGGGCTGGACCCAGACTCAAGTAAGTGATTGAAATTAGTTACTCCTGGGATAAACCATGTTGATTGCAGGGGGAGTCAAGTTAATTGTATTCTTTGCATGCAGGGATATATCTTTGAATTGCTTACTGCACACAGATACTGACCAGCTTTACTAATACACTGTTATTTAGACTTGGGATAGGAAACATCACCTCTCAACTCTAATACTGTTTGCAGCAGATGAAATATGACTCCCCTGCAATCAACACAGTTTAGCCCAGGAGTAACTAATTTCAAGCACTTACTTAAGTCTGGATCTAACCCATGGTCATTAATTAATGGCAATTAATCTTTTCTGCCTAAAATGTATATTTTTCACTATTTTGTGTTTGGGAATCTGTCTATTCTGTACTATTATTGTAACTTTTCATATAATCAAACATATTTTAGATACCATGGATGGACACCTAAATTGTTTCTGCTGTTAAAGCATTTTCATAGATCCATAACATAGTAAAAGTGCAAAGCATGAAAATGGACATTGACAAGTAAAACACTTTGAATAAAAAGTGTTACTATAACAGACTGTAGAGAGTTGCCCTCTATTGTGGAGTAATAACTTGAGTTCTCTACATAGTACTGAGACCTATAGCAGATAGCATAGTGTATATTTATAGATATTTTTATATATCTATAGTGAATATATTGTTTATTTGTGTGGAAAATCTCGTACCATCATCTGTCTATAAGTGCTTATATATAATTGTGCATTGTACACATAAGACAGCGCACAGACCTAGAGCCATACTTGTGTTCACTTTTGGAATTCCCTTAAACTGTCCATTATTTGTGTGGGGTTTATCCAGGCCTGGCGATGGGGGGCAAGGGGGACAGGTGACAGGCCCGAGGTTCAGAGGGGCCCCTGCAATGTTCTACTGAGGAGGGATGGGGACCCCCAAAGACATGAGTGTAATGGGCCCCAAGATTTCTATTTCCAGGCCTGGGTTTATCCTAATGCCAGATGCATTCATTCAAGCCCATGATTTCTGTATTGCATGATTAGTAATGCATCTCTGTAATATCTCTGTGTTCATTTTTCTCCTCATAGAATTCAGATGGAGAAATCTACTAAACTACAACTTGTATGTTTGCTTATTGTCTTACATTTTTGTTCTTTCCTGTAATAAATATTGCAGTGCATTAAAAAACGAAATGTTAAAATAATTTACTGTGTGTGAATTCAGAATAAATGACATTGTAACACAGTAACCATGAGAAATGAAAGCTATACGAAATATTTAGACTATTTGAGAGTTATTTTTTCAGTCAGTAAGGTAATTAGCTAAATGGGAGTTAATGATCATACTTCTGACAAAGGGTATATAAGCACTTAATATTCACAATGCAGATTATTGCTTTATATATAAATACTTGTTATATCACTCACCTCCAATAACACCAATGCAAATGTATAACTCAAGAACACTGTTGCAGAAAGAAGCAGCGATCATTCCTGAGGAGCAGAGCAAACCTCCCGCTAATACAACTGGACGACTGCCATACTTGTTTACCAGAATACTGCTTATTGGACCTGGTGGTATAAAGCAATGCAGACTTTAACATTTTGTTGCATTTAAAGTGAAGCATTTAATATTAGTTTTCTTAGAGGTTTTATTATTAAATAAAATGTTCACATCCAAAGAGACACTTAGAAAAATAATGCTTAGCTGGGTACACACTGGAGAGTTATCAGATGACTATTGTGCAGATCACAAATTATTAGTCATATAGCTCTGACCAGGGCTGCCGTCAGATGTTGTGGGGCCCGGGACACATATGCAGGGCCCTGCCCCGTATGTGGCATCATTGGTGATGTCACATGGGTGGGGTCCAGCAGACCTGCATTAACAGCTGGCCAGTACACAGGGAAATTCTTCCCTGCTTGTTGGCCCGCTAATGATGGCAGAACCCGTCAGCTATGGGCTTGGGACAGTAGTAACCTCTTGATGGCGGCCCTAGCTCTGACATCTTACCTATGTGTATTGGCTGCAGAAGCATAAGAAACTACATTGCATTTTGGAATTTGATTTTTGTGAGCTCTTAATTTTTCTGATCAGTAATGTCCCAAAGTCTGGATAAAACTTCAGTGTGTGCAACAATTTTAATTCATATTTCTACAGAGGGCCACCATGAAGACATGTAATGTGTAGCGATCGGGTAGCACAGATATATACAATACAAGGCGGGCACAACGTGATCTGAACAATCAGAAAGTAAGGGAACATTGGCCCTAATGTAGATTCAATTCAAAATCCTTACCGGTCCTTTACACGTTAACCTATATTGCCTGACTTCCGAAAATGAAATGATTTGATAACTAGGTGTTGGTACACAGTTTCTGTAATTTGACATCCAAAACACTTGCACGTTACTCAGCATTTTTCATGGCAATCATTCATTAGTATTACAATTCTCATTTCCATTTTGACTATTGTATGAAAGACAATCCCCAAGAAATTTCTAATGTGACAGACAAAAGATCAGGGATGCTTGTATATCATTCTATAGAAAATGCAGTACAGTTCTCTCTTGTGTGTACAACACCTTAGTCGTTGTGAGTCCCTGTACCAAATATTGACAGCCCAAGTTGCTTTTCGGCTGTTTCTATTTTGAATGACAGCAGTTTTAGATTTTATTTTTTTATGAATGGGTGAGTATGCATACTCGCCGCAGGGGACTTAGGGTTATGCTATTGGGGGAGACTTAGGGTTTGGCTATGGGGGAAGACTTAGGGATAGGCTGCGGAGGGGCCATTGGCAACGGGGACCCACACTCCACTTCATTATATCTTAGTGTAGGAATGAGCAATTGTAGCTTTAAATTTAGCATTAACAAGATCAATTTCTCTGCACAGTAATGGGGCTAAAGCATAGGTGAATCTATAATGGGTGCAGGGTGTGCAGTGCACATGGGCCGCTCAGAACAGAGGACACCGTGGCACACACTTTGTGTGTAATTTTAGGCCTTAGGGGATGGGGAGGGCCCATGTAAAAATCCTGCACAAGGGAATCTTCATTTCTTAAAATGCCCCTGGGCCAAAGTATTTGTATATACTCATTTGGGGCCTGATTGAGAGGTAAGTGGGCGCCAGTCAGCGTGACTTATCTCGGCTTGATTTTATATTGCACATGCTCATAAATGAAGTGCACACAAGTGGTTGCTATCCAATCCATAAACATAATGGCTGTACATGGACTTGCGTTCTGAAGGGTGTTTCATGGGCATGTATGGTTGGAGGCATGTAGTCAATAAGTCTGCTGAGCATTTCCAAGCAACTCGCTACGTTAAAACATTTGCACTTCTTATGGTTTAAGTCTAAGTCCATGATGTATCATCATAGCATACCAAAATCATCATTTTTCCTCTTACACTCACTAATAATTATGCACATTTAATTTTATTATTTTTAATTTTAACATAAAAGGACATTTTTTTTATAATTAACATTCTGTTTACCATTTCTAATACACTTACAATATGTAAGTGTGTCCAGATAGCCTAAAATGGCTCAATTTTTAATGTGCTTTAATACAAACATGTTATAAATACTGTGTAGAACCAGACGTTCAAGGCCAAGACATGCGGATAAGGCAGCTTGGTGGGAGCTAGCTTGTGAAACTAACATGCTAGCTTATACTGCGCATATGTAGAATGTAGAAATTAGTTAGATAAGTAGTACCAATTAACTTGCTTAAAACATGATTATAACTTAATAAGCTACAATCGAGATAGGGGCTCCTGGAAACCTGTTGATCATTATCAAGCAATAACTACCAGCTGATGCTAAGTATTATTCATGTATTTTGCTTAATTCTTTATTAAATACTATCATTTATAAGAATTGTCTTGTGTGGTGTCATTTAACTCTGGGTATTCACCGAACCTTAAGTTCCACCGGGAACAGTAAGGAAACCAATGATACTCACACATATATTTTCAATATATAATCACAAACTCAAACACTAGAGCGACTCTATTGATGGAGATTTACATAGAAGAGAGGAAGGGCCGCTCTTCTAATTGGTGAAAATGACTGCTCCAGGGCCTGTCATTTTCACATATGAGAAGATTGAAAGACTCTTCTTTCCAGCTCGGCACTGGCCTGCATCCCTTTGAAGAATGCATTGAGCCAATCCCATAATGTATGTCAACAGTACAGCAGACGTATTTATATTGGTAGTGTACAGGCATTTACAACCTCATTCAGAGATCAATACATCTTTGAGATGTGAATGACTATGGATAAGGTGTAATTGCTTTAAAAATACATCAGACATTTGTGGCATGTATTTTGCATTCATATTACATGCACTTCTGAACCGGGAAGTTAAGTTAATACAATGAGTTAATAAGAACTTTGAGTAAACTGGGCAACTGGGTAAATTGCCTAATACATTGTATATATTTGTAAGTAGGGACTGCTATTAAATGCATTAATTTTCCCCAATGCTTTGTCACATTGGCAATACAGATCCAGCCAGTGGATAATCGCAAAAGAAAATTCGCAATTCGAATTTTCGAAATTGGGATTTTCTAACCGGGGACCCACACCCGAGAAGAAGCTGTATAGAAACACAGAAAATAACAGAAGTGAATGGAGATTTACTGCCTTTCAATTAAATCAGTTATAGAAGTGATGGTATGGCATAACATTGTATACTGCACAAATGGATCCAGCTAATTAACAGTCTTTATTTTAAAAGTCTCTATAGTAAAGGGATGTCAGAGGATGCACCAATCCCAAGCTACAATCATTATGTTGCCGCTTGCGATAGTTTTCTAGATCCAAGCTACCACACTAACCCTCACCACTCTCTCCACCTATCATTAGTTCCACTTTTGTTTGGATCAGCCCAAATGCTTTCCCATTGGTTAGCACAGGTATGTTACATATGATGTTTAAGTAAATCTTCAAATGTTACCATACTAACAATGTGGTTAGCCCTTGTAATAAATTAAAATGTGCATCAGTAATAAAGCCAAATTACTGAAGTTATTGGCACTTAAAATTCTTTTATAATAATGATAAATATGCACTTTATATATGAGTACTGAAAGTTCTAAGTCACTTTGACTTGAAATCCTATAGGTTATGGCTGGTGGGTTTAATGTGAATTTACTTTGCATGGTTTGGAAATGTATAAACTCTGGAAACATTTCTGTCAGCATACTAATGAAGTGATTCACAAGGTCTATTTGTAACACTTTTGCATAGTAGACATTGATAAATTGAGCTCTTTACTGGAAAAAGAATAAGGGAGAAGGTTATTTAACTACTGCAGCGAAGCTGACAAGTATGACACCATGGATGCTTTAGATACATTATTAATGCCATTAGTAGACTGTCACCTTAAAAAAAACAACACAAAACTGAATAGTCCTAAAAAGCAATATACAATAAATAGAATAATCATTTGCTGAAAATGGTGCTGCAGTAGCTTTATAACAAGTAGCTTTCTCTAGTAGTCATGTTTTATTTTTAAAAACTGTTTTAGATTCCTTTACTCTCTAAGCTCCTTAAAGCCTGCCATGGGATGAATAATAGATATTTAGAAAAAGAAAATATATCAGAGACTGTAAACTAGGTTACATTTTTGGAATAGCCAAAAGCAAATTTTGCTGCATTAAATCACACAATAAAATAAACACCCCAACATTGCATGCCCATAGATCCTGGTACTAAGCTGTATACAGTGCAGCAATGCTACATGTGATTTTTCCAACCTCTTCTCAAGAAAGTCCTTACTAAAATAATCCAGCAACAAGAAAATTACAGTTAAGGTAAAATATGAAGAAAGAGAAAAAAAGTAATACATTAAGGAGTCTGCTATATTTTCCACATATTCCTAACCTAATCCGGATCCTTTTTGGGCAAACATTCTGTGGACAGATATGAAGCTAGTAAGTGATGGGCTGTATAGCAGATTTATAAAGGGACCTGGGATGTTCACTCTGCTCTGCTCTGCTCTGCTCTGATTTTATACTGTGGCTACAATAACAACCTTTTCATATCCCCCTACCCCCATCGCAGCCACACCCCTTGCTTCCACTGTAGATACTCGACTAGATGTGGTTTATTTACTACTGATTGATTGACTCGCATGCAATCTGCAAGTTTACACAAAAGACTTTACTTTTAAGTTGTTCAGGTTAATAGGGAAAGAACCATCGAAACTGTGATGTTTGGGTATGGATCAGGCCTATTAAAAGCACTTTTTGTATTTTTTTAAATTAGGGTGTATTTTTCCAACTCTCCCCACTCTAAATAAACCTTATTGTGCTCCTTTATAAACTTCTAACTTCAGCATTAATGTGTAAAGGTACTTTAAAGTACCGGTATGTTATTTTTTCCTTCCTTCTTGGTGCATGCTTTGATTATCAGTGTCATTACAGACACAATAGCAGCAATTCACGTGTTATTTAAACCCATGTGTATATAGTCAAAATCATTTATATTATAGCAAATTAAGTTGACTCCAATTTGCTAACAATTAATTATGCAATGTTGCTATAAATGGCACTAATGATTTGACTTTTGGAACCTTTAGCTACTTTACTGCATTCATTTATCTCCCTCTATGTAAATAAATAAATAAACGAAAGCCATCCAACAAATATGTAAAAGAATGATAATTATGTTTTTCATTATACAAAATTACTGTAAACCATCTGGTTGTCCATATGGCGTTCTGGCTTATTCTGCGATATAGGTTTAGCTAAAATACATAAATAAACACTGACAATTGCCAACCGATAATAAACATATAAACATGTAATCAAAATGACCATGAGAGTATTACAATGCACAAATTTAAGGGAACATTAAAATTAATATGTTCAATTCACCATGAAGAGAAAACATATGCTTACAGTACTGGCAACTAACAGTGGACCTGATTCACACTTAAGAACACGATAGGTTCCTAAATATACGCAACTAATAGCAATGAAACTCCCTCGGCACACCGCCGGTTTTCAGGTTCTTATGTGACTTATGAGTGTCATAGGACTCCCTTAACTGTAGGTTGGCATTTGAATGCATAGGGATAGTACTTAGGAACTTAACTGCATAACCGTGTCTTCATTTGCTCATTTAAATGCCTCCCTCCACCCAAATCTGCGTATCTGCCTAGGTACTTATTCATGGAACGCCCATTCTTGCGTATGTTACTAAGAACCTAGAGACTTTAGGTTCTTAGTGTATAAGCACGGAATCTGCGTTCTTAAGTCCTATGTTAATAGCGTAGAAAAGTTACTAAGCATGCTCAGTGCATCCGTTCTTAAATATACGCACCTAAAATCATAAGAATTCTTAAGTGTGAATCAGGTCCAGTGTCTGTATTAGGCTGCAGTGATCCCATCCTAACACAAACAATGTCAACATCCTGTGATCGGATGAATGGGCGCTTTTAACTGCACTAAGTCAACTGGTTATGACAATTGCTTTTGATAATTAACAATGGTACTGATCCAGAGTTGGCATGTCTGTACTGCACCTTGGCAAAACAATGTTGAACTGCTTTGAGGGGGGCATATTTATTGTGTACAAAACAAATAAGTTGATTGTTTTGTAGCTCAAATCTAAATTAGAATTTTAAAATAAAGTTGTTCAGAATATTTGTGTCAAATAAGTAAAATCAGGCAGTAATGTCCATGCAAGCAATGTTAATTCTCCTCACATTGCAAACTTCGCACTCTTTGTGAATCTGCGTTCTTAAGTCCTATGTTAATAGCGTAGAAAAGTTACTAAGCATGCTCAGTGCATCCGTTCTTAAATATACGCACCTAAAATCATAAGAATTCTTAAGTGTGAATCAGGTCCAGTGTCTTTATTAGGCTGCAATGATCCCATCCTAACACAAACAATGTCAACATCCTGTGATCGGATGAATGGGCACTTTTAACTGCACTAAGTCAACTGGTTATGACAATTGCTTTTGATAATTAACAATGGTACTGATCCAGAGTTGGCATGTCTGTACTGCACCTTGGCAAAACAATGTTGAACTGCTTTGAGGGGGGCATATTTATTGTGTACAAAACAAATAAGTTGATTGTTTTGTAGCTCAAATCTAAATTAGAATTTTAAAATAAAGTTGTTCAGAATATTTGTGTCAAATAAGTAAAATCAGGCAGTAATGTCCATGCAAGCAATGTTAATTCTCCTCACATTGCAAACTTCGCACTCTTTGTTACTCCTAAACTGGATCAGCCCCAATATTTCCAATTGTCCTCCGGTGAAGACAGTCATTGACCTAGTACCAGAACCACCATCATAGGGGGACAGTGGGGACTGATGACCCGGGTCCAGAGCTGATGGGGCCTGCCGTACCTATGCTCTGTAACAGCAAGATACTGCTGATACTTGTTGCTGAGAGCTGTTCATTAGCAGGCCAATGTGCAGGGAAGAGCTTCCTTGAGCACTGGCCCACTGATAGTGCAGGTCCATAGCACCCCTCCCCTATATGATATCACTGATGATGTCACATAGGGGGTGGGGCCCTGTAGATGAGTCCCGGGCCCCAGAATTTCTGCCAGCAGACCTGCCTAGGATATGTGGCGTGTACTCAGTGATGCTTGGAAAGAACTGTCTGCTGCTACTTTATCAAAACCATTTTAAAACTGCAACTTTGTGACAGCCCTTACGATAACTAAAAACATGTATTCATATTGTGTGCAGAGAGCAAATCATTTTACAGATCTCCAGGTACTCAAAGGACACGGACAAAGTAATTTAGCTAAAAAGAGAACTTTTTATACTGTACAAAGTGATTATATTAACATGGGTAAAAAATCACCCATTTTTATTGTTACAAATTGTTACAAAATTCCTAATATTTGTTCTTAATATACATATTAATAGCTATGTCTGCGGGAATTTGCAGTAAACCTTTTTGGCAAATGACACAATTTTGCGTTTTTGGATTTGTTACATTCATTTGGTGAATCTGTGAATAGTGCCATCTGCTGTTACTTTTAGTAAAAAAAAAGGTCCGCGAAGCAGCGGGTACTTGTGGGAGTAAGGCAATCCGCCATGGCACATCAAGGTGTGTACATTCAGCCCACGTCTCCCCTTAGAGACAGAGCTGTAATAGTTTGAGCTAACAAATCATTACCATTTGAACAAGTAATAGTGTGTGTTTAAAACTGACCTAATTAGAAGAATATTTGCACAATCCTAGGAGAATACAATCTAGGACCAGCTGCATGATTATGCCACATTCCCTGTACTGTTGACTCATTAGCATTATTTTGGCTTGAACTTTGAATATTATTTTAACTGTTCTAATGAAAAGGCTGGCACATTGTAAAATACAAAGGAGTGTGTTTGTTGATGTGGTTTTCAGAAAGGTTTGTTCTATGGCTATGTTTTGTGTGTGAAATTTTCACTTTTAAAAAAATTTATCAATAACACAAACCAATCAAATAATATTCTATTCAACAGCAATGATGAGAAATTTCCTCTGTGTATTACGTTGCGAATCCACGCTGCGATGTTACACATTCCAAAATAGGGACAGCTAAAAGTGTCTTCTTGGCTGTCCACTTTTAAAAAAATTTATCAATAACACAAACCAATCAAATAATATTCTATTCAACAGCAATGATGAGAAATTTCCTCTGTGTATTACGTTGCGAATCCACACTGCGATGTTATACATTCCGACACAAGAAGTGTCTTCTTGGCTGTCCCTATTTCGAATGTTTTTTTATGAATGGGTGAGTTTACGATTCATACACTCACCCATTCATTTTCAGAAAACAGTGCCGCTGCTGGACCAGACCACTGGAGAGGTCAGTAACCTGCGGACTTAGTGTTAGGCTGCGGGAGGGGGTACTTAGGGTTGGGTTGCGGGGTGACTTAGGGCTAGGGAGTAGGAAGACATAGGGTTAGGGTAAGGGAGTAGGGAAGCCTTACCTTTTCGGAGCACCGTGTTCGGTGCTCCGGGGATCGATTGCTATGTCTCATCAAGGAATAAGCAATAGGGAGTACGGAAGCCTTACCGTTCGGAACACAGTGTTCGATCCTCCGGGGATCAATTGCTATGTCTAATCGAGGTATAAGCAATTGAAATCCCAGACAGTTCGGAACTGGCTGGGAGCGAACAGCCCTATCGAAATAGGGCAGTTCGCTACAGGGATGCACACCCTTGTATTAATAGCTGGGAAGATAAAGTCACAAAAAGAGAGAAGTTAATTCAACCTTTGATATCTAAGACCCATGTCACCAATTTCTAGAAGTACCAAAGATGTTGGTAACTGACAAAGTCCAATATTTGACAACACATGTTGTTTGCATTTTCTCAGCCACCAAGCTACAGCTAGCAATCAGTAAACAACAAAGGACATAAATGTATATATAGTGGAGACATAGAGGGAGATCATGGGGACCTAATAGTGTGTTTCTAAAAAGCTCCAGGCTAGTTAACACCAGAGGCCAGATTTACTAAGCTGCAGGTTTAGAAATGTGAAGATGTTGCCCATAGCAACCAAGTATGTAATAGGAAAGTGAGAGCTAAAATCTGATTGGTTGCTATGGGCAACGTCTCCATTTTCCAAACCCACAGCTTAGTTATTCTGGCCCCAGGAGTTGTTTCCATACAAGCTTCTTCTTCTAATTAAATCCAGCCCTAGTGCCAACAGAATAAAGGCTTTTACCACAACTCATGCTTAGTACTTTTTGTGGTAATAGCAAAAAACATTTGATACATAATAATTTTTGACCCATTGGTACCTGTTGCTCAATAAAGAGGAGGAGAGGGGAAGGACAGAGATTGACAAATACAGGTTGTGTGTAGTATGTGTGTGTTTAAATAAAAGACCTAGCTGATAAAGGTATTTTAATCTATCTGGATTGATGATGAGTTTTTCAATAGTCTTCCTCCAATGGTGTTTGCATTCAAGTGTTGTAGTTCATGGTATTCTGTGTGTTATGGATGGGAACTAAAACTAATACAACAACTTATATACCAGCAAATACTTCCCAACCTGAGGAGAACAAAGTAACAGCACAGGACCTAGTAAAGCATAGTCCTGTCTTCAATCTAAAAGTTCACATGAGAAAAAAATAAGCCCTGCTTGTGAAAAATTTAGGTTGCTATGGATATTTTTTTGCCTTTACAAATGCCTTTAATCAAGCAACACAAAATAAAAATCTCAAAGGCTAAGGTGAAAATATATAATATTCAATCAAAGATTAATTCTAAGTGCATCTGTAGTAACTAAGCTACCCAGACTACAGAAACAATAGTATAGAACAGAAAGGCTACAGCGCTAATTAGATCCTAGGCACAGTGAGAATGCTCTGTATCAAACTAATAAATATATTCATTTATTTATTCCATCTAAATAAAATAGCCCAAAACAGACCACAATAAGAAATCCAAATCTGTGTAACAACCACAATATGATCAGTTACTGATGATGATACGCAGTCCTGTAGACTGATGATGATACTGCTGTCCTGTAGACCTCTAGTGAGTTTGTAATCAGCTTAAATGATCCTATAAATGCTGGATGTTCCTCTCATAGCTAGTTGAAATGGAGTAGGTTGCTTATTCACATAGAGAAAAATCTCTGTTGTACCAATGAGCCAGTACATCTTTATTAATCTGTTGTGTGCCATTAAAGGTGCCAATTAGCCTGATGCACCCAGCTGTGCTGTCAGCTTGCGGCTGGAATTAAATGAACCTTGTCAGGACAGATTACCCCATTGCCCCAGGACTGATCAAACTTGTAAAGTCCAATTCCATTCATGAGGTCTTTTCCAATTACAAACCAAATAGCGGTCATTCTAAAAAGAGCTGTTCAGCATGTGGTATAAAGAACAAAACGATGAAAGATAAAATTGTTAATAAAATAGTGGTCAAAGTTCTTTATAAAATAAAATGGCTAACGCGTTTCATGGCCCTTATGCTACTTCATCAGAGGTATGTATCTAAATGCTGTAGGTGGATCCTTTATCACAACCCGTTTAAGCATTTCCAGCTGTATCTCAGGTAGAGAATTAACTAGTAACAGAACTTTTTAGTATAAGAAATATATATAAAGTATCTAAACTCTTAAAACAACAACAATACATATATCTTGTTAAAATAAAAAAAATGACTGAAGAGGAGATATTATTAATCAAAATGCAAAGATTTTCCCAGTATTCAAAAAATAAAGTAAAAAAATATATGAAAATATAATTTTTTTAAATTTTTTTTTTTAAGTCATAGAGATGTAGTTGAGGAAACTGCACAATTTAATGTCCCCAAACAGAAAACACACATCTGCGGCTTCAGGAGTTGCAGCTTCTCCTCTGTTGTCTTTCACTGCTGCATAGCACTGAGGTCATGAGTTCGATACTTGGACAAGGCTTTATCTCTGTGGAGTTTGTATGTTCACCTTTGTGTCTGCATGAGTTTCCTCCGGGTGCTTGGCTACTGAATAAACCGAACACCCTAATTTGTGAGGGTGGGTGCATGTTAGGGAATTTAGACTGTAAGCTTCAATGGGGCAGGTGCTGATATAAATAGCTGCTTAAACATTGTAAAGCACTATGTAATATTATGGTGCTATATAAAGGTCTGTTATTAAATCAATAATATTTCCTTTGCATGCGGTGCAGGGATTTCTGTATATAACACCATCTATTAGTTTTCTTTGGCATTCAGGAAGGGTAATATGCAATGTGCTCATATGTGAATGCTACTCACCATTTAAACAATGCTGTGTTTCAAACCAAGTATTTTTCCAAAGTTCTGTGGGTCTTGGCTTTTTTTATACCTATTTTATCCCAAATTACCCTGTTCCACTTGGTATAAACCACATGATAAACTCGTATTTCCCACAAAAAGGCTTTTTATTTTTTGGGTGATTGTGCCAATATTGTTGCAAGTTTCCGTACCGAAAACTGTCAGCCGAAGTAGGGACAACCATAACTTGCTTTTCGGCTGTATCTATTTTGAATGACAGCAATTTTAGATTTTTATTTATGAATGGGTGAGTATGTGATCGGCATACTCCCCCATTCATTTTCGGAAGCCCCGAGGCCGGGGACTTAGGGTTAGGCTGC
>WWET01000779.1:234394-246093 GCA_011038615.1 Limnodynastes dumerilii | reverse complement strand
GAGAGACACAAGGAGAGAAAAATTGGGTGTTAAGACACGGGGGAAAGGGAAGTGGATGTTAAAGAGATACAGTACAGATGTCAGCTTGAAAAACAGTGGGGATTTCTGATACACCAAGACTTAAGAAAAGAAAAGTAGATGTAGAAGATTGGTGTAAATGGTGAAGTTACTTTGTATGTAAAGTTTTTTTCTATTTAATTAAACATAGTTTAACAACAAAAAGATAAAAACTTTTAAACCTTTATAAATTGTAAATAAAAAAACAAAAAGTGTATTTAAAGATATAACCAAACATAAACATAAATATATGAATATGAGATCCTATGAGTTAATCATTTTATATAATGTAAACACTTCATAAAAATATAGAACAGGGATAGTTTGATAAATGCCCTACTTAAATCAATTACTATTACAGTGATCAGTTTCTTCACTTTATATATATATTTCTAAAAAGTGTTTACATTGAATAAAATTATTAACTCAAAGCATCTCCTACAAATACATTTAATAGTAACAGACCAGTCATATTTTATGATGCACTCTTTTACTTTCTTTATTAGCAATTTTAAATAATTTACTCTTCTATTTTGCTATAATTATTCTGCATTTATTTTAATTTAATTAATACAGGACCGTATTCACAGATCTGTTTTTGCGTGTTGTTGCGTGCATATTTTTAGAATCAGATGAACTGCGCATGCGTAGTAACTTTTTCCACACACATTATGTAGTATTTATGCACGTAAGTACTTTCAGCATGGACTTGTGAATTGCACTTAGGGACATAAGTATGGAGGGGTGAGGTTTTTTCCGGACAGTAGAAGTTAAGTGAAAGTGTGGGGGGGAGACATTTCAATGGAATTTGAGGGCGCAGTTAGAGAAATACGCACGTACGTACAAAAGTAACATACACGCGTAAGTACACACATAGACTTAAGGGTGCCCTATGGAGGCAGAAGTCATCAAAAACCCATTCGGCCCAGGGGAGTGTCATGGTTGTTGCCTTGCAACGCAGGTGCGTATATTTGCGTACTTTTTAAACACGTATCTGTGAATACAGTCCACAGTTCTCAAAGTGGGACAGTATATGGTGGTATGCCATACCATCACTTTTCCCACTGACCTAACTGAAAAACTATTAATCCACTGACTTCTGTTATATGTTTTCATATGGCCTCTTCTAAATATCCATACCACTACTTCTAAATTTACTCTTCAACCACTGAACTAAAATCAATAATTTTTTAACTGTTTGTCATTAGGCTGCAGTGTGTAATGCATTTGGATCAGTTGGATGCTGTCGTTATTGTATGGCAGTAACTATGATGCAATCTTTATCGAATGGTGGTCACTAGGTTGCAATGTCCATTGTATGGCATTCAATTTAATAACTGCTGTGTGTCTTGTATGGACCACTAGGATGTAGTCTGTATTGTATGCAAGATGGATGTAGTCTGCACTGTATGGCAGTCACTAGAATAATTTTCAGCATGAAAATCATTTCTAATTATTCTGTAATGATTATTAGTCACTCATGTTTGTATTTTAACATCCCTTTTTCTTGTTTCATGTAGAGAATAATGTAATTTGAGGATAATGGTTTTGCAAAGGTGTAAAATGTGTAATGTAGTAGGAACGGTTTGATTGTGGGGGTGTAATATAAGGAGTATAGGGGGAGGGGGTCAATCAATTTTCTTTATTACCCAGGGCACTAAAATAACTCTATACAGCCATGCCTAGTAAAACTGATTTTAACTAAAATCCTGGCTGATTATCATATTGGTAAATTAATGTATACATGTGTTATTTTTGCACTGGTTGCAGTCCCCACTGCGATGGGCTGCTTTTAGAAAAAGAGGCAGCCGAAAGTTCCTTTTCGGATGTGTCTATTTCAAATATACAGCCTTTTTAGAATTTTTTATATGAATGGGTGAGTGTGCCAATCGGCATACTCACTTATTCATTTTCGTGGGACCCACGAATGACAGCTCGGGAGAGGTGAGTAACCTCTCCAGGGACTTCTAGTGTTGGGGGGGTAGGGATAGGCTCTTAGGAAGGGAGGGTTAGGGTTAGGGCCATAGAAGGGGAAGGTTAGGGTCAGGCTCAGGAGAGGGGGGGTCTTAGGCTTAGGCTATAGAGAAGGGAGAATTAGGGTCAGGCTGCAGGGAAGGGAGGGTTAAGGTTAGGGTTATAGAAGGGGTGGGTTAGGGTTAGACTTAGGGAAACATTTTGGGTAGTTTTTCCTCTTGCCTATCGGAGCACCGCCTCCGTTGCTCTGGGGATTGATTGCTATGCCTTAGCGAGGCATAAGCCATCGATATCCCTGCTAGTTCGTAACTGGCTGGGAGAGAATGGCCCTATTGAAATAGGGCTGTTCACAATGAGGACCCACACTCTGTTTGCATACCTCCCTCCCCAAGAATGTGGCCAAATTATAGCCAAAGCTCCAATCACATTCATTAATCATTTTCAAAGCCATGTCCCCATGTGTATGATAAAATGTGCTTCAACTGATAACTGCTTAAATGTTTTATCCGTAGACTCATATCTACAATAAAACATACTGTGCAATAATGTTTTGGCAACTTACCTCCAGCATACATAACAGCCAGCATTATAGATGAAATCCATGCAATTTCACTGTATGATGTATTGAATATTTCCTGGATTTCTTTGAAGTATACTGTAATGGCTTTTGGAAATGCATATGAGAAGCCAATCGAAATGAAAGAAGCAAAAACTACAACCCATCCCCATCCTCCGTCTGGAGGGGTGTGTTGAAGAGCCACTGGTATGTCAGGCATGTTTTTTTATGGGAAATCTGAAAAACAAATATATTTGTATCATTTAGCTGGATAAAATATAAAATATAGTTAAATGAAGAACATTTTGAGAACATTGGAAAGTAGTTTATCACCAAGAGAAACACACAATATAATGAACAACAGGTCCCGGTTGTATTAATTTAGTGGTTTTTTTTTTCAATCTATTAACTCTTTTCCCTTGTTTATTAAATGTCCTTTAAAATAAATAAAAGCTAACTGCTAAGAAGATGAAATAAGCATATAACTAGTGGAGAGACATGGATACACCGGACCAGATCCAGGGCCGTATGCATACTCCTTCTTTAAGACCGCATATACGCAATCTACGTATGGAAAAGATATGTAGATTACATTATAAATTTACTGCGAATGCACAGTAGTAAAAAACTATAAACTTTGGATGTATATGTTATAAGTCCGGGAGTCTGCATACGGCCCCCAGACACTAAATGTGGGCGTTTCTGGTCTTTGCAAATGAAAAACACCCAAGGACCTAGATCCTCAGGATTGAGATTTCCATCCTAGAAGTTTCTTTCAATGGCAGGGCGGGATGGGAATTGAAGTGTACAGCGTGTATGCTAAGTGGAAGTGGTAGAGGTAATTAAATAGTGCAGTAAGGCCGTGCTTCAGCCCTTACTCACTATCCATATTTCTGAGTCACCCCCATTTTATTCTGGGACAGCTTGGAAATCTTAAGGTTGGGTCCTATTATTGTAACTGCTGGGGGGAGGCAGCTCCTCACGTGCTCGGGAGTTTGAATATAGCAGTGATCTAGCACAGGGCCACTATCAGAAGTTGTGGGGCCCGGGTCACATCCGTGAGGTCACGCCCCCTATGTGACGCCTTCGTCCCGCGGACCTACGTTAACAGCTGGCCAGTGCGTAGGGAAATTATTCCCTGTGCGTGATGGCGGTCCCCATTAGCTCTGGTCCCGGGACAGTATTCACAGCTGTACCACCAAGATGGCAGCCTTGATCCAGCATCAGATCTTGTGCTACATTCAGAACTCCACGTGCACCAGAAGCCAGGATCCGGTCCAGCAGTATTAAGCCATTTTATAGAGATTTGGACACACATATAACAGTACAGTGTGTGCTATCTGAACAATGTCTGGATATATGAATACATTTTCCATATTAACCTGTGTATTATTTAACTGGGGGAGATATGTATATGTGTATTATCTCTAGCTATAGCTGTTTGTGCTGTACTATTTGCCTCTCTATATTTTTATTTACACTGTCATATCATTCCAGCGAATCCAGGCTTGGGTTAATTGGGAGTCTTCAGCTGTGACAAGTTAGGAAATCTTACACAGTAGCTGAACAACCATAGCTTAACTAAGTGTTGATCACTCATGTCAGACACTAATCTATTGCTTTCACTGAACCTTTCAATCACATGGTCCCATATAGAGTTTATCCAGCCTGCTCTTAATCATCGTTACCATCATGGGGGCAGATCCAGAACAACGTTTCCGTGTGTATTTACGCCTGGCGGAGACGTAAAAAGGCGATTTGGTATGTACTGAGCATGCGCACGACAGATGATATGCTACGTAACATAACGTAACTCCGACCGTAAGGGCCTTTAACGTATCAGTAGCATTAAATCGTTCATGGGGGCGTGCCAATTTTACGTTAGCCGAAAGTTTACTTAAATGACGCAATGTAGGCAGGGGTTTGCACTTAAATCGTACAGTATGGGCATGCTTAGCGGCGTAACTACACGATGCCTACGCGTACGTGTGCAGACATGAGCGCTTACGCTGTCAAAAGTTAAGTTGGGTTTAGAAAGCGTAAAGTGGATAAAGTACATACATGCAGGGGGAGTGCCCAGGGGAGTGTATAAAAGGTACGCTCGCGTAAATACGCTACGCTAGTAAACAGATTGTAAGCGGAGTTCTGGATCTACCCCATGGTTAGTATATGCTAAAAACTAAAAATTTAATTTAATTCAAGCATATACAAAAATCAAATAGCAAGAATCATAAACTATCATAAAATACAATGAATTAAAATGTTATTTAATTCATTAAATAATTGGAAAAAAAAAGATTGTTAAATACAGAGGGATAAAATAGATAGTTAAACACAGTGAGGGAAACAGAATATGGAATGCTGAAGTGAATACATTTGTATTACAGTCAAGATAAATAGAAGCATATGACATTGACTTCTTAGAATTCACAAGCAGCAACAGCATAAATGGAATGGAAACCTGAACATCTAAACATAACAATGAGTTAAGTAACAAAGTCACCCCTCCATTCCTATCTAAAAACAGATGACCACACATCAGGTGACTTGTCAAACTAGTTCAAGGCAGAAACACGCAAGTGAGTTTTGCATGTATTCAATGACATGACTGACTGGCCCTGTGAAGATACAAGTTCATTCAAAGTGTATTATGCAAGAAAAGCTGTCAAAGTCACATGGGTCAAATAGTATAGTTAGATTAAGATCCTAGATTACAAAGCAGGCATTTGGTGTTTTTTTTATTCCAGTTATTTGGAATTACTGTGTCTTTTTATAACCTGTTTTATAAAATGTAAAAAGTAATATACTTTACCTCTAATTTTCTCATACTCCACTCAGACCCTGCTCAGCCTTTTCTCTCAGTATACAGTGAGTAGTTGCATGCACAGGTGTCCCTGATATGAGAATGCAGCACAATTGCAGCCCACACATTAAATAAGTGCCCATCCATCTCACTTTTGTAATATTACAGTATAATATTACAGTATAATATTACAGTATAATATTACAGTATAATATGCAGTATAATATGCAATATTACTTTTATCCCATCTTCTGAACAGCTCATTGTACATAATTTAAAATAACAATTTCCAAAGATGGCCACAGAGCTGAAATCTTCATACACAAATATTCACAAAAACAAAAACAAGTTAGTCGCACGAAATCCATAGCACATCCTAAAATTAGGGGGGGGGGGGAANNGGAGAGGGGGGTGGGGGGGGGGGGGGTAACATCTATCTGACTTTGTGGTGGCCAGATAGCCAACCTCATTGTGGTATATTAAGATTTGTATATATTGCTGGTTGATTGTGAAATCTCTGTACACAGCAGTTTTATTGTTGGGTTATAGTTTCTGTATGATGCATTTTATAATAATTTCTTTTTTGTGGCGATTGTTTGAAAGTCGACTTTAACATACTGAAAGTAAATGGCTGAAAGCTTATCCTATATCTAAAGGGTTGTTAAACTTCATTCTTAACCCCAATTACTAACCTCAGAATGATGTAGCTCAAATGGTGGTCCTCAGGACAAAGACAGCTCTAATAGCGGCAGAAGTAGACAGGATGATGTAGAAGAAGAAGACAGGACAGCAGAGAAGAAAATAAAGTAAAGTGGAGGTGGATTAGGCGGAGTGGCAGGATGGCAGAAATGGAGACGGAGAGGAGGATGACCAGAGAGAGGGACAGAAAAGTCAGAAAATAAAATAATAAATCCCAGCTTACCTGGTTCTGATCTTCAGTCTGTGCGACCCCTCGGTGTTCAGCTGACAGCGCTGGCCTATTGGACACACTGCTGTCCGGCTGAACATTGAGGAGTCGCATGCCGCTCCGCAGCTGCTCTCACACAGAGGTCCAGGTAAGCAGGGTTTTATTCTTGTCCCGGAGGAAGGGGGCACATTGGGGGGGGGGAGTGTTGCATTTTGGGCATTTGCCCTAGATACCCCACTGGTAACCCATTATTTAAATTTGCATAATAGCATACTACGCTCTTTAAGCCACAGACACATCCGTCTTCATAATTCTCATAAAAGAGTGGACTGACCTGAGACGGTGATAGTCAGGACGGTATGGTATTTGTCCTGGGTGCCATTTGCCCTAGATTTGCCACTTGCAATAGTCAATATGAACTAAAAGATGCATTTATTGTTTCTGTGCACATCCCTGTGCATGCACAAATAGTCACTGAACAGATTTAGCCAAAGTAAAAAAAAAAAATAATCACATTTGCCTTTGTCTATCATAACTACAGGTTAGCTTCCATGATGATGTCCTGACTACACAATACTCACAGAAGAGCATGCTCCTCTGTTAAGGTCACTTGGGTAGACATCAAATCTCCTGCATTCTTCAGTTCCTGATAAGTCAAGCTCTCAGCCAAAATTCTTACGACTGCTTACAGCAGTAATAGCTCACGGTTATCTGCATTTCATTTTCATCCAGACCTTCCTTACAGAAATATGAACCTTCCCCTCACTGAAATCACTAACTACAGTTACATTTAAGAGTCTCCTGGCTAAACCTCAGGGTCTCTGTTATTTTGTCCATGTTACACGTCTTAGTGGCTCTAGCACTGCACTGCAAGAATTTTATCCTGACAGTAAATGTTTAGGCTTAAGAATTAGGTAATATTCATTATGTAAATGTCAATATGAGACTAAGCTGTTTTGTTATAATCAGCATATTTTCAATTATTTTCATCATGTTCTTATTCCCTGGACAAAATCCCAATGCATTACTTCATTCTTTGTATTACACTTTTAAATTAAATATAAAACCTTGTCCTTGAGACACTATTTCCAGTACTCATAATCTCAGACATGAACCCTTCACAGCCCCATGCAGACATTCTTCTTTTTCTCTGTACCCTGTTCCTCTGCCTAGTCAAAGAACTATACAATAAGCCTCATACTATATGTTATTTTGTTGAGCAATGTACATTTATTGACTGAAAGCAACTCAAACAAACCAAAATAATTAGTTAACTGCAGGCAATTACAAATGCAGATGGACCAGTTTATACAAGTTGTTCAGCTTAATAATTGCACTGTTTTTATTTATTATACAAAGGAGATCAAGTTCTTCTGGTTCCTGTTAACATATACTATTCTGCTCTGAGCATAATTCATTAAAGTTTTGTTGACACCATAAACGGAAGATTGGAAGATTGGAAGAGCTTACATGTTTTAAAGACACTTTTTAAATATTCTTTATGTAAAATAAATATGTTTAATAATTAATATATGACCCCGTTTACACACAGTACAGGGTCACCTCAGTACTTATAAGTGTAGCACACTTGGGGCCTGATTCAGAGATGCGATTTCCACGGCACTTAGGTGCGTATATTAAAGATCCTAGAAAATTCGCAAAACTGCGCATGCGTAGTAATAGTGCAACGCCGTTTACGTAGCGGTTAGGAGCGTAAATTCGCTAAGAGCGTAAGTTTGAATCGCACGCAAGCACTTAAGATCTTAAGTGCAGCGAATCTTTAAGATCTTAAGGATTTGCATGGAAATGGGCGGTGGGAGGCAGGGAAATGAGGGAAAGTGGGCGCGGGCTGACACTTAGGATCTTAAATGAACGCTCCCACGTCACTTAAGATCCCAAATGACAGCGTATAGTTAGGGCAAGTCAATGGTGGTCTAAGTTTAAGATCCACCGCTGTTTGCAAGGGGAGTGTCTGTTTTTGCAGTGGGCTGGAACCTGCTAAGATCTTAGCAAAGGTGCGTATATTTGCGATCTTTTCGCAATCGCATCTCTGAATCAGCCCCTTGATGTGGAATACAAGCTTATCTAAATGTCACTACACATAACAGAAGCTAATCTGTAAATTATTGTGAGAAACAGATGTGTATTTACAGAAACTTTTTTGTGACCTAAATTATTATTATATGGAAAGGGATATATATGGATCTGTCCGCACCTAACTCACTCGTAGCCGTTGATATGTCCCTATGTGAGCGGTAATAGCTATAATGAGAACACACTGATGCCTTTATAGTGTGGCACTTGCAGAACTATGCAAATCTTATGCTTGGGGATCCAATCACAGGAGTCTAATTATTCAACACATTTCTATCCTGAACAAATATTCCTAGAACTGGTTCTGACCATAGAGGCCACTGTGTTTAGGTACAGCATACCCCCTCCCACTGTCAGTAATGCAATAATAAGATAATAAGTGTATACTTTTTGACATATTTTCTAACACGTTAAGATGTATTCACTGTTTTTTCACAGTTGAGGTGTGACAGAAATATTATCTATGAAATGTCATTCTTTTAAAATTACTTTCTCTACAATTCTTTGAGATTTTGTCAAGGTGCCAATTTGCTCCTTTCTTGCAGTTATATAATCATGATTGGATCAGCCCCAATTGCTCTATGTAGTGGCATAACTAGCATTGGTGCATTTGGTGCGGCTGCTACAGGGCCCAAAGGAGATGTGGGCCAATTCTGCACCCATGCAATATTCCACAGCAATAAGTTTTCAGTGGCTGGCAGGTTAGACAACTCTATCGTACCTTGTAGGTACTGACAGCTGTCCACGCATGCGTAGAGTGATCTCCAGCCAATGACCGCACTGCACACATGCAGGATGGGAAGGTCACATTGGTTAGGTCCCCTGACAGATCACTGTGTTTTGCTTATGATCCCATTCCACTTTGGTAATCTGTTGTTTTTGATCACAACGTGACTGACACAATCACATATCAAATCAAAATCTAGATGGTTTATCAAATTTGAATAAATTAAAGGCACATGAGCGTTTGAAAATGTCTTCAGATTTCAGAATTATGAAAAATGACAACATTTTCTCAGCGATATTCTAAAATTCTGTAAAAATAAGATTTGCTCATGTACAAACCATTACATTTAGTAATAAGTTGTTACTAAAACCACATATTAAGACTAGGATACCTACAATGAACAGTATATTATGCTAATGTATATGTGCATTTAGCATAATGGGTAAGAACCTTTATTAAAAACAAAAAGACAAAAAAATACATATGTAAATGCCATCTGATATTCAGTGAGATAAAAGAAAACACATCTCAAATCACATTTATTTAATACTGAGCATCCATTAGTAAAACATTTAAATATTGTTTGTCTGCATTCATTTATACAGTCCATTCTAAATGGCTTTTAAAATCTGCCTGTAAACAGTTTCCTTATACTAGTTTTGGTGTTGTTCTAGGTTATTATGCACACATTGGAGCTCAGAGGGAGTACGCTGTTCTACTGGATGCAGTATTGTGGATCAGAAATTCCGGGTGTGGGTCAGAGCTTAGAACGCTCCTATTTCGATAGGGCTGTTTCCTCCCAGCCAGTTTCGAAATGGCTGGGATTTCGATCGCATATGTCTCGATGAGGCATAGCAATCGATCCACGGAACACCGAACTTTCGGAGCTACGAAAGGATAAGGGAAAAAACTACCCCAACCATTCCCCTAATTCTAACCCTAACCCACCCCTCTCATTACTGTAACCCTAACCCCTAATCCCCGCAGCCTGACCCTAATCCTCCCTTCCCTTCAGTCTGACCCTAACTCACCATCTCCCGCAGTCTGACCCTAATTCTCCCTTCCCCGTAGCCAGACCCTAACCCTCCATCTGCCACAGCCTGACCCTAGCCCTCCCTCTCCCGCAGCCTGACCCTAACCCTCCCTCTCCCGCAGCCTGACCCTAACCCTCCCTTCCCTGCAGCCTGACCCTAACCCTCCCTTCCCCGCACCCTGGAGAGGTTACTCACCTTTCCCTGCGTCCTATGGTAGCGGTGGCGGCGGTGTTTCCGAATCAGAATGGATGAAGCATGCTGATCGGCATACTCACCCATTCTGAGAAAAAAATGATAAAGTGGGCGGTAATAGAAATAGGGATATCCGAAAAAGAACTTTTGGATGTCCCTATTTTGGAAATCAGAATTTCTTAGCAGGCACTGCAACCGAGAAATTCCATATATTAGCCTTCGTTGTAAAAGGAAATTCTGTATGTTAGCCTCTGGTGCGCAGGCTACTCATTTTTAATCTGAATCAGGACCTAAGTTCCCTAGCACACACACTAGGGTTCAGTTTATTCAGGGCCAATTAACCTACAACCATGTCCACTGTTCTGCCCACATTCCAGTTTATCCTGATAAATGGACAGGATTGTTATTTTTTTTATTACTTGCAACCATATCTAAAGGGGTGGGGTTTGGGTGGAAGAAGGGCAGAGTTTGGTGGATCTGGGGCAGAGTTTAGATGGGGTGGGCGGGGCTTATTTGTCCCATTTTCGTCATACAAATGTCAAGAAGTATGGTATTATAATGTACAATATAGCCATGCCCTCTCATCTCTCTGTATACTGAGCGAGACTTCTGCCATATTACTGTATGTACTTAGGGAAACTTAATGTGCGTCTTTAAAATCTCAATCTTTATTCTCGAAATCAAGGTTTATTAAAGGAACAGCATTTTCTAATAGAGAGAGACAAAAAAATAGACAAGCAATCCTCAGTATCACTTAGACCCATGTTTTAACATCCCACTTATAGAGTGAAGTGGTTTGGTCATATTGGTAACATTAATATTGTGGCATATTGAACAGTAACATGAATTGAATTAAAAGGAAGCATTTATTAATGGCTGCAAGATCATACTTCACTGTTTAGATTTTATTTAGGCAAAACTAGTCCAAGAATAATAAATAAAAACATTTCAATAAATGTTTCTGCAATCCACTATATTTATGGCAGTGTATATAAAATCTGAGGCAATATAGACCTTACTGTGATCACTGTAATCAGTTGTCAGTAAAACTTGTTTCAAGGAATGTAAATCTGCCATTTGTAACGGTTACACCTCTAGTAATAATCACAATGTTTTTCTAGAGTCCAGTTCAACAAAGAGGGCTAATAGTCTATTACACTCATATGAAAACAGCAAATATTTTCCTGATCTGAGTTCAAATGACTATGGACCGGATTCAGACCCCTGCGTGCTTTCCGTGCGTGCAGGGGTCTGAAATTACACGAGACAGAGGGGAGTGCACACCCCCTGTCACTCCCCTCTGTCGTGCGGGCATAAGCCTACCTTAACTGCGGCGTGCGGATCAGCGGTCCGTA
>WWET01000779.1:191197-210910 GCA_011038615.1 Limnodynastes dumerilii | reverse complement strand
AGTGCAGTGAGAGGTTGAGAGGGAGCCACCAGGTGGGGACAGGGTAAAAGGGTAGCAGAGGGGGACAAGAGGGTACAAAGTGAGGGGGGGGAGTGGCAGAGGAGGGAATAACACTAGGATGGATGGCCCTGCTAATGTGAGGTAACACACAAATGAGAAGGGATGAACTTACACAAGACATAAGGAGGGGGAAGGAAGTGGACTGCTGGTGTGAGCGGAGGAGGGGGGAAGGAAGGAGAAGAAGGTAGAGATGTAGGATGTAGTGAGGATGTTAAGAGAAGGAGGGGTAGGCTAGCCTGAACAGGTGCGTTTTGAGTGAGCGCTTGAAGACCTGCAATGTGGGAGAAAGTCTGACTAAAGAAGGGTGGTCATTCCAGTGCAGAGGTGTAATATGGGAGAAGTCCTGGACACAGGCGTGAGATGTGGTGATCAGTAGGGAGGTCACAAAGCAGTGGTTAGCATAATGGAGAGGGCGGGAAGGGGTGTGCATGGAGATGAGGAAAGAGAAGGGTGTGGGTCCCCGCTTAGAACAGACCTATTTCCATTTTGATTGCGTATGTCTCAATGAGGCATAGTAATCGATCCACGGAGCACCAAGCTTTGGGTGCTCCGAAAGGTAAGCAAATAAAATAACCTAATCCTTTTCCTAATCCTAACCCTAACACTCCCCTCTCATTACCCTAACCCTAACCTTCCCTTCCCTTCCCTTTCCTTCCCTTCCCTTCCCTGCAGCCTGACCCTAATCCTCCCTTCCTTGCAGCCTGACCCTAACCAACCATCTCCCGCAGCCTGACCCTAACCCTCCCTCCCCTGCAGCCTGACCCTAACCCTCCCTCCCCCACAACCTGGAGAGGTTACTCACCTTTCCCTGAGGTCCAGCAGTAGCGGTGTGGTGGCGGGATATTGGCGGCGGCAGTATTGCCGAATTAGAATGTGTGAGTATGCCAATCGGCATACTTCCCCATTCTAAAAAAAATTCAAAAGTGTGCAGTATTCTAAATAGGGACATCCGAAAAGGAACTTTCGGATGTCCCTATTTCGCAAAGAAGATTTTCTAAGTGGAAACTGACAACAAAAAGAGAGGTAGGGGGCAGTGGATTAGGAGATGGCCTTAAAGATGAGTGTAAGGAGTTTAAAGAGAGGGCTGAAGCGGATAGGAAGTAAATGGATTTGACATAAATGTATATTTACATTATTTCCTGCGTGCTTAAAATAATTGGTCATTCCTCCAAACATACTGGAATTCCTTAAGGTTCAGAAATTATAGGCAGAAGACACTAACGGGGTATTCTTAAACTGTAAACTGACTGGGAGTGAGAGCTCACCCATAAATTTAATAGAACCTCTTTATCATCTCCTCTCAATCATTGCTGATGCATTAAAATTGATTTGTATGGACAGCGTGGAAAAGCACAGAAGTTCAACAGAACGAAAAAAAAAATTGGATCCAGCTATTGAGAGCTAGAGTAATTTAGGTAAAGTTCAATTTAATAAAGTTTGGTTCAAAGTTTAAAACAATGTATCTTCATTTGGAGTGAATAAAGCAATAAGTGATTCAAAACATGACTTTTAAAGCAGCAAACAACTGCAATTCTATACATTTTTAGATTGTGTGCCAATTGGTATATCAAAATTACTGTAGGAAAAGAAAAATATAATAAATCTGTTATTTTTATTGCACTTCAAAAAATTAATTTATAGGAACTATTGGCTCTATTTATATAAAACTTAATTTTTATATGAAAGAAGCTGATCCTGGCTTTTCCTTGCAGCGAGCTTGGCAGCTTCATAAATTGAATTTACTAAAACGTACCTACCCTGCGAGGTCCCGCAATAATCTCTGTGCTCATACTTCATATGAATGAAGTCCTGTGCATGCGCAGAGATTCCATGGCGGGAATTATCGCAGGAAAATGATCTTTATAAATAGAGCCCTATATAACATAGTGATCCTTTATTTCAGTGATGCAGTGTATGTGCAATGATCTTCTTGTCTGTGAAATTATTGCTGCTGCATAGACTGCATGAGGCTTGATTGGACCATGGTCACTGAAACAAGAGGCTTCATCATATTTAAAGCCCTTTAACAAACATCCAGTCATAAAGGGCCCCCGAAATTTGTGTTCTCCCATATGTGTATGAGATTATGACATTGCTGCTGTATCTACAGTGATAATAGTATTAGTGCATTACTGTAAAGATTTCATGATTAAACGTAATAGCAGCCGTGGGGCAGGAGTGTCAGTGTAGGCGAAATGTTGCTTAATATAAGTGAATGGAATTGAACAGAAATACTGGATAAACTTGATAAACCGTGGAACCGTGTTATATTTCATTCTCTTTTCTTACAATTGTTACCTAAGACAAAGGGCAGAAGAGAAATGTCAGATCAAGATTTCAAATAAGGGTCAGTGCACCTGCACACTGAAAAAGAAATTTATGTCTGCATTTACAAAATATTATTGCTCGTTCTATATAATTATTCTGACGTATTGGTCATATTTTGCGCCATTTGTAGATTTTAAGAAAGGTTACACAGCTTTCACTTATGCGGATGCACCGTCATCATTAATATTAGTATCACTACTAGCCCTGGGTATGGTTTGCTGGTCCTATGTGTCTATTTTACACCCATCAGTTTCTGACTGCTTTTGTCCCCGTCACTGTACACTGCCCCTGCAGTACTTTGGGGGCTGGCGGCGATACATGTTCACAGTTACTTTAGAGACCTCCTCTCCGCAGTCTCCTCCTCTCCTCTCTACTCCCTCACATAATAGACTGTCGGTGTGATGTCATCACACCCCCAGAGGGCAACAACATTTTTCTCACCTCCGGGTGCCTGGGTATCTTGGAGGGGAACCATAGTTGCATGCAGGGGACAGGCCTTAATGATGCAAATTATGCAAATCGTGTCTTTAAGCCCCTCCCCTTGACTATAATTATCCCTTTTTAGGTTTAATAGGGATGGGACGGGCTTGATAATGATGCAAATTGCTTCATTAAGCCCTGCCCCTATCCAACCTAAAAATTGGGTAATTAATAGTCAAGGGGTGGGGTTTAATGGCACGATTTGCATAATTTGCACCATTAAGTCCCATCCCCTGCATCCAGTATCCAGATCAGGACCGTATTCTGAATACAACTTCTAATGTAATTACGTTCTATTGAGTATTTACAACCTTATCCTGATCTGGACGTATGTTGGTGATACGAAGGAATCTGGATAGGGAGTACATCCATTACATATACTTTACGTGGTTACATTACAGAGTAATGGAAAACCATATTGCAATGTGAGGGGAGGCAAACTTATACGGTGAAAACAGAATTAGTATCAAGTGGTAAAATTTCCTAGCTTAACTCTAATTTACAGATTAAATATAAAGCTATGCAGTGTGTGAGATCCATGTGCAAATGTAAAGTATTTTCCCTGCATGGAAAATAATTCAAATTAATTAGCACCCCTCAAAATGGTTTAGCTGAGCTGTATACCTGCACCTGTTTTGCCCTTACTCCCAAACTCTGAATCAGTCTGTTTATGTTGGCCTTGAATGATTTTCACTAAACTTGCATTGGTCTTCCTATCAATGTAACACTAAACGTGCCACCATGTCCTGTGATTTGCATCGCATTTTTATAAACTTTATAACAGTGTAACTGGAGCTACAGTGCTTGGTGCTTCAAATCATGTCAATATTGATGAAGACCAGTGTGAGGATTGGTTGTCTCTTGTTCAGTGAAGAATATATAAATATGCTAAGCATCCAGGAAGACGAATGTTGCAAACTGACTAACACAATTAATTATTGCAATGTCAACCAGTTGTTTCAAAGTCAACTAGTCCACACTAAAGCTGGCCATACACTAGAACGATTATCGTTCCAATTTTGCAATCATCGTGTTATCGTTCACATTATCGTTTCAGTGTATGGTAACGATTTTTTGTCCGATCATCCATTAATCGTCTAAAATGCTGTTTTGAACGATTATTGGATCGTTTGACGTTTGATTTAAATCGTGCCAAAGCGAAAGATAAAATGTAAAATCGCATAGTGTATGGGCATTTAACGATAATTGTTACATCGTCGACGATAAATAGGTGGTGATGTTAGGACGAAAAATCGCAAAATCGCCCAAAAAAAAAAATATTTAATATCTGAACGTGTATGGTCGAAAACGATATTTGGAGGACAATAAAAGAAGATGGAAAATCTGAGCTTTTTCTTACTATCGGACGATTTTAGGTGGAAAATCATCTAGTGTATGGTACAGATATCGTTTTGGAGTCTATAGGATTCTACACGAAAAATCGTTAGGATTATCAGGGATTTCATGCGATTTTAGATAATCGTTCTACTGTATGGCAAGCTTTAGTGCTTCTTATGTGGCAAAGCTACAGAGGTAGAGAGTGATAATATGAAGGCTTCCTATAAGTAAAAATATATAGGTTTGTTTCCCTTTGACAAGCCATAGGAGAGTTCTCTCTCTGAAGCAGTCTGCTTCAAGGAGATAGTGGATCACATACAAGATTTTAAAAAAATTAAATAAAAAAGACAGCACAAAACCTGCTGGTAGAGCCGTAGGCAGTAAGTAATTGCAGTAGATGCTGCTTTGAACCTGATCATACATGTTTTTTGGGAGTAGATAGTGTAGAAATGTCTATCTGTTAAAATAACAGATTGTATGCTAGATGAATATTTGTGCATAAAGTTAAAAAAAAAAAAAAAACTTGCTTCAGTCTCCTCTTGGGAGAAATAGCATATATAACCTTTGCAGCAGTATAACATTTGTCCTATAACTTGCTTTTTATTTTATAGTTTAGAGTTATTTGGTAATATATTTAATAGTGGTGGGAAGGTGATTCCTGTAGGCCCATCACTTTGTGCCTTGAAATAGTAGTGGTCACTAGCAGATTATATGAGGCATTGGACTGGATTCAGGGCTTCAAAAATGAAATGTAAAAAAAAACATATTCCAAAAAAATAAAATAATAATAATTAATTTCACATTTCATAAACATGTAAAAATAAAATGTAACAAGTGGCACCACTTCAGGGCATGCTGATTCTTGTAGTGCTACAAGCACCAGCATGCCTAATGATGTCAGGGCATGCTGGTGCTTTTAATCCTTAGGAACTCTTGAGAGAAAAAAATCCCTGGTACGAACGCTGTGACACATCCCGCTGCTAATGACAGGTCTGCTTTCACTGGGTTCTATTTATACCCTCTGTCAGTGTGAGAATGTTCCCACGATGACAGAGGGTATAAATAGAACCCAGTGACAGCAGACCTGTCATTAGCGGTGGGAGGTGTCACGGCATTCGTACCAGGGTTTTTTTTTTCTCAAGAGAAAAGGGATGGGATCTTTTACAGATGAAGATCCCATGAAAGCAGGTAAGTATTCATTTTAATAGTTTTTACTGCATTTAACGTAATGTTATTTGAACCTGTAACAGGCCGGCCCTGTATTTTATTAAATTACTAATGGGCATTATAGGCCCATGGATGGCAGGGCATGCTGGCGCTTGCAGTTCTCTAAGCACCTGGATGCCCTGACATACTTGGGCATGCTGGAGCACTACAAGCATCAGCATGCCCTATAGTTGTTTTATTTGTAGTTGATATTTTTTATATCAGTGGTAGATGGGGAGGAAATTAATTTAAAAAATTGTATTAATTAAACAAAAAACCCTCAGAAAATAGCACTGCAGCTCCGTAACCTACAGCGGGTAGCTTTTATTGCGGGAAATAAATGACTGCCCATTTTTGCTACAGGCTATTCAGAGTTGCGTGATTCTGAAACACGCAACTTAGTATAGGTCGTATAGCATAAACTCTGAATCAGGGCCATCATGCACTGCCCAAGGTCAACTGAACAGATTCAGATCCACTAAAGCTAGAATATAACCTTGGATATTTAAGCTTGCCTTAATGTTATTTTCAAATACAAATAATTGTTCTGTGAGTCATTAAATTCAACACAAATGATTTATATATCGTATAGGAACATTAGTTTCAAACTCATATATTTTCATGTATTCATATTATAATCTTTATTTCTACAAAAAAAAACCTTTATACACTAAATGCATGTTTTGAATACCAAATCTTTACTATTAGTGCTTTTCTATATATATTCTGTTCACTATCCATGTATGGTGCTGCAATAAAGTACTGCAGACAATTTATTTTATAAATAATAATCTGAATAATATAACAACAACAACAACAATAATAATAATAATAATAATAATATTGTAATAGACAATGCATATTTAATATTTATTATAAAAATAGTATTAATGTATATGAAGAATTAACATGTCAGTGATATTTGACAAACCAAGCAAAAGAAAGAACAGAATCCTCACATACACCGACTGGTGGCTCACCTCTGTACTTTGATAATATATGCAAAAAAATAAAGTATTAAAAAATAAATAAATACAAAACTTGAATGACTGCTCCCAAATTGGGGAAATTAATGGCTTGGGTTACTCTTAAGTTTAAAGTAACTGGCACTAGAATCTACCCGGGTTGTGTGCGTCGCCGTGAACCCACTTTTTTTATATACATACTGCTGACAGCTAATTGGCTGTGGGGAAAGAACTCTTAGGGTTAGGCTGCGGGTAAGGAAGTCTTAGGGTTATGCTGTGGGGAAGGAAGTCTTAGGGTTCAGCTGTGGTGAAGGAAGTCTTAGGGTTAGGCTGCGGGGAAGGAAGTCTTAGGGTTAGGCTGCGTGGAAGGTAATCTTGCGGCAGGGCAGGAAGTTTCTGTGCAGCTCCGTCTTTGCTAATAGGGTTTCAAAAAACAACCCTTGCTAAAAAGGTCGTTCTAAGCAGCAAACCAACACCCAATCTACGCACACTATGACAGCCCCTTACCATGCTTCCAACCAAATCTAGGCCAGTTGGCACCAAGACTAGAGAGGATTGGTCCATGAAAAGAATTTCCACATAGAAAAATTTCAAAATGCACACTCAGTTTAATATAAGTACAGCCCACATAAAGGCTTATTTAAAAAAAATAGCCTGCAGAATGATATATTGTTGCTAGCACATCATAGTTTCATTGGAATGCTGAATTTTAAATGAATGATCTTAGTGAAATAAAAAGGTTTATTTGATTTATGATGTATAGATTAGTACTGTAATCCAGATCATTGTGTTAGATTTCATTGGCAGGCCCTTTCAGCCTTAATATAATACATTACTACAATGACATGGTTTGAATGTTTTGAATTCACAAAAGTACTATATATGCACATTACATGTGTTTATAAAATACAACTAGAAACTGCAATAATGAATTACTTCCCTGAAGTATTATTTAGCAGATGTTTAGATTTATTGTAATACATAATTAGGCATAATATGACAACACTTATGCAAACTTAATTGCAGGCAATCTGTTATGTGTTAGTACAATCTTGACATAAAATGTGTCTGTATAACTGTAAACAGAACCATGCACTTCCAATACATAGAGGATGGCACATATAACTGTATACTCCATTAATAGCCCCAGTGCCAGAACACAAGTTTAAGAGGGCAAGGGGTGCAATAATGAGGGATTTGTGCCAGTAATTTTGGTTTAAATCATATCAAAAAATTACTTTTTATTAACGGGGATGTTCTGCTGTATAGCAATATTTGCATCATGTTGTCTGATAGACTGGTAGTAGCTTCTTTGTACACTGGATTTTCATTGGGGAAGCTGTGGGTGGGAAAGGTTGGGGTGTTGTCATAGCAAAGGAAACATAAGGATGTTTAATAAAGTTGTGGGATTTTCATTGACTTTTGTTTTCTGGTGAAATACAGGTGGCAGTGGGTTCTGGATGTTAGGGCATTCTGTGTTCTGGGGTTAACAAAGCGCCAGCATGCCACAGTAGCCATTAAAGTCATCATGTCTTTCTAGTCCCAGTAGTTATCTATTTTTTTTACACAATACTACTTTTAGGTTCTCTGTTGTCTGTTCCGGGTGCTTTCAAACACTGTGAGTTGCAAAGGACCTGTGTTAGATTACATGTTAGGTGTCAATTGTGGTTAAAGCAATATGAGGGAGTTCTTGCTTCCAAATAGCTTGTTGCAGCTGTGGAAACAGAAAAATATTAAAGCATATTTGCGAATATTCGCATATTAATCGCTGTATAGTTAGAGACAAAGAACGGGAAATCGGTAACGCGTACGCACGTGCGCGTGCATTTCCATGCTCGTACACACTTTTGCGGGCTTTGTTAAATTCGATATTAAAGTAATAAGACATACATTTACACGCAAATAAACACACAGGGTTTGTTAATATAAAATGTACTAAAATGTTCCCATTTATTAAAACAGTGCTTTATCTCTACAGACGGAGTAAACAGGAGAAAATCGCCAAACAGCTTCTGAATGGACTTTATATGTATTGTTTATACTCATAGGGTAGCTTAAATCATAACCCATAATGTTAGCTAGACGCTAATAAGACCGCATGTTTGCGGCAGTAGTTATGCGCTATGCTAGATTAGAGTATAAAATGTGTATGAATGAAGGATATGCAGATGACCCTCCAGGAGGAGAACAATGGAAGACCCCAGGACCAATGATGACCTAGGAACCACCAAGAGGATTGAGATCCCTCCAATCAAGCAGAAGATCGGCTACCCCTTTGATGTATGGACATAAAAGGACTTTGTTTTTGGACACTCACTCTCATCTTTCCTGAGAAGACGTCTGGACTGAACGTCTTGCCTTCCTGGTCGGCTGCGCTGCGTGAATACTGTCTTGTTGTACCTTGCTGTTACCCTGATTCTGTTGAGTAAACTCTGTTGCGTAAGTTTGAACTAACCTTCGCCTCTGTGCTATATTTCGCAGTTTTAGCGGGTAATTACGTACTGATCTACGGGGGTACTTTTTGGGGTACATGGATTCCACACAGCTATGCAGGTGCGTTACTTTTGCTGATAGGCTGTGTAAGATGCGTAAGATGTAAAAGGCTCTCCTTGACACTCCACCGTAATTTCTCTGGTGTTTGCTATTGTTGCTTTTAAAACCTGAGCTATGCTTTCTATAACCTGTTTCGTTTCCAGGTGGCACCCGGCCACTAACTCCTTTTCCTGATCGCCCTTAGCCTCAATTCCTGGATGTCCCAGTGTACCGGTTTAATTGGCAACTATCCAATCTTTCATTCCTGCCTGTTGCACTCCTACATTCTGATTATCTGTGACGGCAGTGCAGTTCCCATCTCTTTCAGTCTGTAAATATCTGTTACATCTCTCTTCTTTCTTGTCTACAGCTGATCTACATCCTGGCTGACGTTCAGACCTTCACAAGTACATCTCTCTACTTCCTGTCTTGGGTGGTAAGAACTGGTATTCATTGTCATCATCTTGTCATCTTCTATTTGTAATGACTGTCAGCATTTCTGAGGAGCCCTGGGTCTGTCTTTGTGGACTGGTAGCTTTAGTACTCTCCTAAAACAACGCTTTGAATACCAGTGCTACTGCCTAATACCTGATTTTCTTTTCATTGACAGCTCCATATTATGTTCTGTGGTTTTGATATCCTGCTCCTCATGCCATCTATCTGTCTATTTATTATTGTCAATAAAAGACTATGATTTTATGGTCAGGACACCTTGTTACTCAGTTCTAAATAATATAAAGCAATTTTCTAAATCTGTTACTGGAATGGGAAAATCTTATTTTTTTTATGTTTTTCCATGAACTGACTATATTTCCAGTGGTTTTGATAAAAATTTACCATGATTGCATTAGAGACTTGAATTGTGGGATGAAATGTGAAACTTCTCAGGGGCAAGGGTAAGGAGTACCCCAATTAAGAGAAAACATTGCTATAGTTATAAAACCACAGCTAAACACATGTAAAACGATTCTGGAAAATGGAACAGTTCCCACACAACAAGAAGAGGTGCTTTACCAGATTTTATAGAGAAAGTCTTGATCTGGCCCTCGGATCTAACAGTGAATGTTTTTGATCAGCTGCAATTACTTTTCTGGAAAAGCCAATGTAACTAACACATTTATTGTTTTTAAATAGACATTTATTTTTAACAACTAGTCAAAGGCACGTCAAAATGACTGGAAAATGATTTCCCATCATGTGTCTCCAGCCAACCAGTATTCTTTATTTATGTCATTTCAACTCCCAGTATTCCTTATCATGTGACTCCAGCTCCCAATATCCCCCATCATGTCTCTCCAGCTCCCAGTATACTCCATCATGTGTCTCCAGCCCCCCGTATCCCTATCATGCGTCTCCAGCATCCCCCATCATGTGTCTCCAGCCCCCCAGTATTTCTATCATCATCTCCAGCTCCCAGTATCCCCCATCATGTGTCTTCAGCCCCCCCAGTATTCCCCATGATATGTCTCCAGGCCCCCAGTATTCCCATCGTGTCTCTCCATCTCCCCCAGTATTCCCATTATGTGTCTCCAGATCCCCAGTATTTTCATTATGTGTCTCCAGACCTCCAGTATCCCCTATCATTTGTTCCAGCCCCCAGAATCCCCCATCATGTGTCTCCAACCCCCCAGTATCCCCCATCATTTGATCCAGTTCCCAGTATCACTCATCATGTGTTCCAGCCCACCAGTATCCCCCATCATGTGTCTTTAGCCCCCCAGTATTCCCATGATGGAGGTGGTGGGTCCCTCCTATGCTACCTAGCAATATTCTGTCCCTCTTGTTAGGTAGCAGAGGAGGGACCCCCTGCCACCATCTCCACATTCTGTACCTTACCTCTGCACTCAGGAAGTTCACATTCAAGATGGCGGTGATGGGTCCATAGGAAGAACCCCCATTCCCATCTTTGATGTGGCAGCAACTTCCTGAACGCAGGTGGAGATGGCGGCAGGTCCCGATACTGGGAGCTTCCTACTGCCGCTAAAGGTAAGTAAAACAGGACTCAAAGGGAGGAGGGGGTGTGTAGATTGTGTGTATTTTTTTTGTGTTTGTTTTTTTTATAGTTTATTCTGTTTCTAACCATTGGGCATGCGCAGTAGTGTCCCAATGGTTTGGACGCTACTGCGCATGCATATAATGGTGAGGAGCAGAATGGCTTTTATACATATAGATATTGGATATGCATTAATTTTAACTATTATTTTTTTTTACAATAAAGAGATACAACATAATACACTATTACATAGAACAAAAACAGGTCACACTAAACATTATATATCACTATGTGTCAGCACATACATAAAAAGGATGCTTAGTTTACAATATAGCTATAGTTGGTTAAGCTCACCTGCCCAACACAGTGCTCCGAAACCCTAACCCTCCCATTTCTTGAACCTAACCCTAACCTTCTGTTCCCCAGAGCCTAATCCTAACCCTTCCCCTAACACTAAAAGTTCCTGGAGAGATTACTCGCCTCTCATGCGGCAGGTCTGGCAACGCTTCCAAAAACGAATGGGCATATTCACCCATTCTGAAAACAAATTTAAATGGCTGACTATGCAAAATAGAGATTGCCGAAAAATAACTTTTGGCAGTCTCTACTCCTGAAAGACAGCCATCGTACTGGGGACTCCCACCGGTGTGTGTGTGTAAGGGAATTACTGTTAAAAAAACATAAGTAAAAATAAAATACTGATAAAATGGTCGTACTATCAGACTGCCAAGACATCTAAGACATCCATTGGTGTTCTTTGCATAATGTTCTCTCCTGCAAAGCAGACCATTTATAATGTAGAATTTTAAATGAATAAAAATGATACCTTAAGAAATTACATTGGTTATCGGCGGCTAATTTCAAACTTTCACAATTGGTTCTAACAAGTTCTGTTTTTGATCATTTACTTCTTGCACACAATAAAAAGGTCATTTTATTTTGAAAGTACCGATCTAATAGCAATAGCACAATATACAATGCATTAATAGATCCCAGAGCTGTAGCTACAAATTTTAGCGCCAGGGGCAAAGTGAGAAATTGGTGCCCCCAACCCTGAGTTAGTAACAAATTTAACCTTTAAAATGAACTTTCTGCTGCATCACTTTGACTTTGCATCCTGGATGACTGCCCCATCACTCACCCTTAGGTACGGACTTGGTAGATCCCATTACACAATGGACTAGATAGAGCTTGTGTTAGTACATAAGCACTGTTGAATTTGTTGTGACCCATTCACCATCCCCACCTGCTTCCCTATTGCAGCATAGGCCAGTAACATCTTCCTATAGGTCAGTTTTCCCCACATGGCCATGAAGCCACGCCACTTTTAGTGGCACCCGCAAAGCCATGCCCCTTTTTCAAATTTTCTATTTTTGGGGGATTTTTTTCAATTTTTTTTTGTTCAATGTGGTTGCGCCACTGCTCAGGATATCTGTGGTAAGACATTCCTTCATTTGCAGCAGTGATATTGGGGAGGGGGTCAGACTCTCAATTTAAACTAGTAACAGTAACAAGAAGACTCCAAGCCTCACTTCTACTCAAATATATGAAATGTGTACAAATGTACATAAATGCACACTTACATATGGAGGAACGTCTTATCACAGACCTCCTGAGCACACATATTGCAAACAGATAGTTACTCACCTACAGGAGGTGCCTTGTGCTGGGCAGGTGAGCTTAACCCAATATAGCTATATTGTGAACTAAACCTCTTTTATATATGTGCTGACACATAGTGTTATGTAAGTCTAGACTTATGTACATATAAGTCTAAATAGTGGCAATAATGATGCAAACGATACTGGCATAAAAAGGTAAGTAAACAATTTATTATAGACACAACAACATCAATAAAAAATTATATAAAATAGAAACAAATAAAAATAGGAAATATATTGTGAGCCCACTCTTATTCCACTACTCAATAATCACTGATTGCAAGATCTTTTGCATTAAAGTCCTTCACATCTGAAGCTGTAGTCTAAATGGATTTTGTTCCAATGTGTGATATAAATTCTGGTGATAGATTAAAGGAATGTACATCTTTAAGTATTAATAAGAGAGGGTGTTTAAATGTGAAAAGAAAAAATGCCTACCCTGCAATAGTATCATGAATGGGATTAGAAACATAAAATCAACAGTGAACCAACAGGTTTTTGAAATAAAAAATCATTTGTCATGCGAAACTACCTATGCAATTTATGTCCTCCAATGTTCCTGCCCACGACAGTATGTGGGCAGAACTACTAGAAAAATCAAAGACAGGTTCAGAGAACACCGGAGGACTGTAATTAAGAAAGTAGATTGTACCTTATATTAAATTTAATAAGCGCCCATAAAATATATATATTTATATCCTTTGAATATTTTATAATACCTTTTTTGCAGGACTGTGATATAGAAACAAAGGTGAAGTGTAAGGAAAGATATTCAATAAACAAAGGAAAAAAGATCTAGAGCTCTAATAATAAGCAGCTGAGCTATAGGGGTAATCGACTCTACCATCCCATAATATACATCAAGAAATATAGATAAAACCCTCTAAAATACTCTGCGCTATATATCTAAAATGAAATCCTAAAAAAATTAAATTAAATAACCTCTAACTATTGCCAAGGTAACTATATATCTGTGTCAGTGGTGAAATAGTTATTGTATCAAAACTGCAACATAGTATATGAAAAAGACCAATGTATCAAATCACAATGTAAATTACAATAGTGATGGAAGGCAGCAAATAAAAGTACATGGAAATCTTTGTCTTGTATGGCGTCAATCTTTTCCTACTGTCACTTGGCAAATGAGACAAAAAAAGGGGAGAATCTAGTGTAGCAAGTTTTTTAACATTTATTACAACAGTTACTCCAATACATTTTTAAAACCATTTAAAATCCACACAAAACAATAATAATCACTACCCTTTGATCCCCTTCCCCTCGTACCAAAGCGCAGTCGGTAAGTTCTTAAAAAAGTCCCTTTAGCAGTCCCTGGCCCAGGTTCCAAAGTCCTGCTAGCAGGAAGCCGATCCATGTGTTGATGCCTGGGGGTTGGAGACGTGCGTTGGGAGTATAAGTGTTCACCTATTAGGTTTTCAAGACTGTGAAGCAGCTGTGTTGGATCCTCTCCCCGCCGACGTGCACCCGATGCCCTGGGACTTCTTTCCATCTTGCTGCCTGGACGTCCACACATCGCAGCCCCCCTCGGACTCTTGTTGACCTCGGTAGGGGATCCGTTTTACCCCGCAGCTTGCACTTTATTTGTATATGTATGTCACTGCTATTATTGTTGTAAACGTAAGATTTTAGACTCCAAGGTCTGCTATCGTTACATTCTGTTTTACTGATCCCTGTTTTGTTTTCTTTTATCCTTATGTATACATTTGGATGAGAGATTGGGCAGCAGTGGACACATAGTTCTGGTGGAATACTCTGTGGATTACTCCTTCACCTGTATGCCGCTTCACCTATGAACATTTACGGTTTTCATACATTATAAATGTATATAGCCATGAGTATTTGTTTTATTGTTTTTAGGTATATATCCAGCGCTGTTTATTTTACCCATTTTTTTATTCTGTTTACTATTCATTAGAGATGTTATGGACACTCTAGGGTAAATTTTTCTGCTGCAGGTTTTATATAGCGCTTTTTAAGATTCCTACCCTTATTTTACAGGAGCAAAGCTTCAGTCAATGGTGATATAGCCAGATGATAAAACACTTTAGTAAATGGTGTTGGAGCTTCTAAAAACAATCATAAATAAGCCTCTTACACGATTCTCTGGGCCTGATCCAGACCTACGATGTAACGCTCAGCGTTACATCGTGGGACTCCCCCTGACACTCCCCCTGCCCTATCGTATGTACACTCCCTTACGCCGGCTGAAGCCTACCCTAACTTCAGCCAGCGTAACGGACTGTAAATACATTGGGACGGCGGCGTTAGTACGATAGTACGATAACGTCGCCCTCCCAGCCTCATTACCCTTTCTCCCCCCGCCTCCCTGCTCTAACTTCAGCGTAGTATAGCTGGGGGACGCCCCCTCCAGCGTCACTACGCTGCTCCTATGGACGTTGATCGGGTGTTGCCGTAGTTACACCGGGCGACATCTGCCCGTCGCATGCGCAGATCGGCTTTTCAGCTTATCTTACGCTTACGCCCGCCATAGCTAGTACGGCGGGCGTAGGTCTGGATCAGGCCCTCTGTCACTATGACAGTTTCATCAGAGAGGAATTTTGCAGGAATAGGCTGGCTGCAGGCTCTCCAGCAGAGATTATCGCCCACAGCCTCTTCTAGTGTATGGTGCCGATATCGGGACCTTTCCCCAGGAGAAAATTATCCAGTTTATCGGCAGCCACACGCTGGAAGCGATAATCGCTCTAGTGTATGGCTAGTTTAAGGCACTTGGATACAGCTAATATATGGGCTGCTATTTTGCCTCTATTAATGGATAGCAGAGGAGAAAAACATGCGTTAAGTATTTTTAAATGGTCTGTTAATTCATTAATGTTGTGTGATTGTGTAATTATTGAGTAGATTGAATTTACTGATTTTGTCAGTGGAAATCATTGTTTTTTTCTGAAAAAGATTAACAATCATTAAACATTCAAATATATATCTATTTTGTTAAATATAAATAGGTAAAATACTAAACTACTTTAAAAAAAACCTGAATAAATAGAATAAAAAAATCCATAAACAACAAATGATACATTTTAAAGCAAACATTTTACTAGGAGTCAAAATACAAATGTATCATAAATATATTAATAGTCATTGATCTAATAGAATTCTCCTGATATACAAACAACTATAAAATATTCAAATGCCCTGTGTGGATGAAACAGGTTGGCATAAGTAAGACTTTAATGAAGAAGTTGGCTTTTACAGAGCGTTTAAAATGTTGAAGCCCAGAGGAAAGTCTGACCTGGGAAAGGTATAGAATTCCTCAAGTGGGTTGTGGTGTAGTCTTTGGAGGAGGGGAGCAGATGGGTATTGATCAGGGATGAGCATGTATTTGAGTTAAGGTATGAAATGCATAAAGGGGTGATATTATGAAAGGTTTTGTTTTGTGGTGAGTATAATGAATTGCATTCAAAAGTAAAGGAAATACACTTGCAGACTGATAAGATTGTGAAGTTATTGATGGCCATCTGCCTGTGTAGTAGGGAACATTTAGTTAATTGATTCATCTAAAGAGCAGATAGACAATGACACTTGCAGAGGACCAATTGAGGGTAGTTAGTTGTGTGTATAAAGGTGATAGGAAATGTGTTATGGAGAAAGACTATTTAAGGAGGTGAGATGGGCTCCAGATTTAGTAGGAAAAGAGAATCCTTCAGTTCCCTGAAATGTATCTGTTGTGTATTACCCTATGCCTTATGTCTATGCATTCCTATCATGGTTAATGTTAAGATTTCTGTTTAGCTTTTACATCTGGAATTGATTTTTGAAAGCAAGTCTGTAGCAATCTGCATAGTTTCTTTCCTGTAATTCCAAGTGCTAGAATAATAAAATCAGTCCATGGTTAAGAAGAAGGTGTACAAAAGGGCACTCCAAAAACAAAAAGTTAGTGAGGACAAATGGCACATTGCCGATATACCATACACCACATGCAGTGGCAAGGAAAGGCTCAGATTCATAAAACGAACTCCCCCCGCCCACCTTCACTAACCTTAACGTAGTAACGCTGGGGGACGCCCCCTCCAGTGTCACTACGCTGTTCCTATGCGCATGCGCAGATCAGCTTTTCAGCCGATCTTACGCTTACGCACGCCGTAGCTAGTACGGCGGGCGTAGGTCTGGATCAGGCCCTCTGTCACTATGACAGTTTCATCAGAGAGGAATTTTGCAGAAATAGGCTGGCTGTAAGCTCTCCAGCAGAGATTATCGCCCACAGCCTCTTCTAGTGTATGGTGCCGATATCGGGACCTTTCCCCAGGGGAAAATCATCCAGTTTATCGGCAGCCACACGCTGGGAGCTAATCACTAATCGCTCTAGTGTATGGCTAGCTTAAGGCCCTTGGATACAGCTAATATATGGGCTGCTATTTTGCAAGATGGGGCCTCTATTTCAAGTAATGGATAGCAGAGGAGAAAAACATGCATTAAGTACTTTTAAATGGTCTGTTAATTCATTAATGTTGTGTGATTGTGCAATTATTGAGTAGATTGAATTTACTGATTTTGTCAGTGGAAATCTATTTCGTTGAATATAAATAGGTAAAATACTAAACTACTTTAAAAAAACCCTGAATAAATAGAATAAAAAAATCCATGAACAACAAATGATACATTTTAAAGCAAACATTTTACTAGGAGTCAAAATACAAATGTATCATAAATATATTAATAGTCATTGATCTAATAGAATTCTCCTGATATACAAACAACTATAAAATATTTAAATGCCCTGTGTGGATGAAACAGGTGGGCATAAGTAAGACTTTAATGAAGAAGTTGGCTTTTACAGAGCATTTAAAATGTTGAAGCCCAGAGAAAAGTCTGACCTGGGAAAGTCATAGAATTCCTCAAGTGGGTTGTGGTGTAGTCTTTGGAGGAGGGGAGCAGATGGGTATTGATCAGTGATGAGCATGTATTTGAGTTAAGGTATGAAATGCATAAAGGGGTGATGTTATGAAAGGTTTTGTTTTTGGGTGAGTATAATGAATTGCATTCAAAAGTAAAGGAAATACACTTGCAGACTGATAAGATTGTGAAGTTATTGATGGCCATCTGCCTGTGTAGTAGGGAACATTTAGTTAATTGATTCATCTAAAGAGCAGATAGACAATGACACTTGCAGAGGACCAATTGAGGGTAGTTAGTTGTGTGTATAAAGGTGATAGGAAATGTGTTATGGAGAAAGACTATTTAAGGAGGTGAGATGGGCTCCAGATTTAGTAGGAAAAGAGAATCCTTCAGTTCCCTGAAATGTATCTGTTGTGTATTACCCTATGCCTTATGTCTATGCATTCCTATCATGGTTAATGTTAAGATTTCTGTTTAGCTTTTACATCTGGAATTGATTTTTGAAAGCAAGTCTGTAGCAATCTGCATAGTTTCTTTCCTGTAATTCCAAGTGCTGGAATAATAAAATCAGTCCATGGTTAAGAAGAAGGTGTACAAAAGGGCACTCCAAAAACAAAAAGTTAGTGAGGACAAATGGCACATTGCCGATATACCATACACCACATGCAGTGGCAAGGAAAGGCTCAGATTAAGGTCTTTAATTACAAGTACTGGTCCTGCTAGTGCTGTTAAATGCAGTAGAATCCCCAGTGCAAAAGCATTGCCAAACAAAGTCATGTATCTTCTGCACCACCTTATCGCCCTGAGTCAGTCACCTCCAAAGCAGACAAATCTGTGCCCACATCCAACACTAAGCCCCAAAAAAGTATTGCGGGTTCCCAAACTTCTCAGATCCACGAGGAAAGAAAAAGGGTGTCTGTGAATACTGTGAGTCAGACATTTCCGATTCAGACACTGTAATCACAGAGAAGCCTCCTTCCACCACTTCTAAGCCCTCTTTAAATTTGAGGATGAACAGTAGCAAAAGTAATGCTGGTGGCCTAGAAATAGAGGAAGCTATTTTGGAGCTTAAAAATGTGCAACAGCGTGAGGGGGATCATTATGGATCTGACACTAATGATGATCATGATGGTGTTGTACAACAAAAAGTTGATACAAATTTGAGGGATGATACAGTTTGTGTCAAGGAAATTCATACACCAATGGCAACTAAGAACCAAAAAATCCACTTCCCCTGTGTGGAAACATTTTAATGCAAATCCTGACAACAGTTGTCAAGGCATCTATTCCCTTTGTAGCTCTAAAGGCATTAGAGGCAAGGGCCCTGATACACACTTGCGTAAGTGCAGAATCTCCACTCTTAGGTGTGAATCAGGGTCTTAAATATTAGATACAAGATCTCTTAAAATAAAGTAAAAAAAACCAGACAATTCTATTGTCACTGGGTCATATTTATACCCTTGGTCAGTTCCCACAGCCCTAACTTTGATTTATTATCTATTGGGGACATTAAGAAGGCGCAGCGGGTCCTGGTTGGCAGGACATGCTGGTGCTTGTGGTTCTCCAAGTACCAGCATGCCCTGGGATTCTTGGGCATGCTGGTGCTTGTAGCACTACATGCCCAAGGATGCCAAAAATGTAAAGTTAATGCTGAAAATTAAAACTTTAACCTGACAACTGAATAAAGTTACACTAACAATAGCCAATTAGTGGCCAACATTGTGAAAATGTAAATATCATAATTATGTGAAACTAAACTGTATGCAACTTATTTTAATCTCCTAGTGGTTTATTTATAATAAGAAATGTTTAGCTATACATAGAAAGGAAACAACTGAAAGAACATATATTTAGAAAAATAAAAAATAATAATGATTATTCCCAGGGCCATCCTTAGCAGGGGAGAAGCCTAGGAAAAAGCCTCGGGCCCTTTCATCCCCATTTGGCACATGTGCAGGTTGCTGCTACTCTGCGCATGGGCAGAATGGGGCATCTGAAATGTGCAAGGCACAGCAAGGGAGTGGCATTTCTACAGAGTCTGAAGGAAGAGAACAAATTTTCATTTAGACTTGAATCTGATCAGGCAATTAATCCAGGTACCCTGTCGAATATCTCTGTACATATATTTAAAAGAAGATCTATTTTCTGTCCTTTGCAATACAAGAGTAACATTATTGATGGTTTCTCTTGAGGATAAAAAAAAAAAAGTGTAATAAAAATGTTAAGTCTGTTGTTTACAAGAATGATTTAACCTCATAGGGAAACAATACAAGAGTAA
>WWET01000779.1:175519-189989 GCA_011038615.1 Limnodynastes dumerilii | reverse complement strand
AGAACCCTGGGGTACTCCACTGGTTACCTTACCATCCCCAGAAGAGATTCCATTTACTACAACCCTTTGTTGTCTATCCTGTAACCAAGATTGTATCCATGCAACTAGCTTTAAGTCCAACCATAAAGTTTCCAGCTTATTTAACAGTCTTCGATGTTCGAAAATTATTTACAAGAATAATTTAACCTCATAAGGAAACCACACCCTTAAAGAGCTGATGTTCAGTTCATCAATTATAATTAAAGAATAAGGTGGGGTGGTGATACAGGATTTGAATGATTACACTGAAAAGACTTATAGAAAGATGTCTACAATTTTATGTTAAGCTTTGTGGGAATTCTTTGGAGTTTCAACAAAAGCTAAAAAGCTTACAAAGTGATGCCTTATCCCATGGGTTTATCTCTAAAACAGAATTGTATTTTTTATTTCCTATGTATCCGGTAGTACCAATGTAATTTCATATAACTTTAATTCATAAAGCATTACAGAATCTGCTGGGCCAGCCTATAATCTCAGGCACTGGGTCATTTATGTCTCGGACTCTAGGTTTTGGGATTCTGTCTTAGGGGTCCTTCGGTTGGGGGTTTCAAAGAAGAAGCTTTGGCTTCTAATGTACCCTCTGCTCATTAGCTGGAAATCGATAGTAAACACAGAGAAAGTCCACGGAACAAAAGGTAAGTATTAAAAGAGTTTATTAAATATATTTGCAACTCGGTAAGTTGTGAAGACAATGGACATGCTGAACAACACGATAGCACATTAGACAGCATAGAAAAACTGTGTAATAATGCTAAACAACATGATGTCACAGTAGACAGCACGAATGAGCTGCAAAATCTGTAATAATGCTGAACAACAAAGTGGCACAAATAACAGTATACCTGAAGCAGTTAAGTAAGCACAACTTGGTAGCACAGTGGTCAGCACAAGTAGTACTTACAGACTCCGTCCTCTTCTTGGGCGCCGCTACTAATAACCATTCGGTCAGTAGAGGGCACTCTTTTATATAAATTATGTTATGACGTCATAAACACTAGATCGCTCACTAGAGCCCACTAATGTAAATGACGTCATAATTTCTATAAAATGGTGCCCTCTACTGATCGAATGGTTATTAGTAGCGGCGCCCAAGAAGAGGACAGAGCCTGTTGTCGGGGCAAGTACCAGAAGAGGCTGAAGAACAGAAGAAAGGAATGGAACATCATCTTCAAGCAAGCGGACAAGATTCTTCAAGCAACTGGAGAAGATTAACTGCAAAGAAAGAAGAAACTACAAGCAACTCGTCCCAAGAATGATGACAGCTAAACGGTGAGACAGAAATATATTTTTTTACTTTATGCAACACACTTTTAGTTTAACAGACGTTTATTAAAGCACAGTGTGGCCACCCATATTAATTTTAGATGGTAGGGGGCAATATTATGGTTTGTAAATGTGTATTTTCATATGACATGTGTGTAAATGTATATTGTGTATGGTTTTTTGAGACAGTTTTTTTTTTACATTTGTTATTTTCATCGGCTATAGCGCAGCATGCTTAGAAGGCTTAACATTGAGCCTTGTAGTTCTACCAGGGCAGCCATGCTAAGCATTCAAAACATGCTGCGCTTGTGATTTTTTTCATTTTTATTTAACATAAAGCGACTTTTCAAGGGTTTACCCCTTGAAATATCGATGCAAATCAACGGTGTATAAAAATCGCGGGTAAAAATTGTTGGTTAGTGAATACTTCGATTTTAACTAAAAATCGTGGGAAAATCGTGGCGAGAACGATCGATTTGAAATCGCTTGCAAAAATCGACTTAAGTAAATATACCCCCAGTAATCCATACCAGGGATTGAGTGGAAACTTTCTTACTATTTTATGACTCGTGATGTGCATACCCTATGCACCCATGTACCCCATTGGGGAGGTGCTGCATGTAAAGGCCACACATCTAAATTGGGAAGGTGACTTCCTTTATTCTTAGTTCAATTTAACACATTTTAACACACACATATTTTCTTCTGAAATATTGCTTTTATTTGCAGATTTTTGGAACTGCAATGGGAACCAGCTTTGCAACCTATACATTGGGCTCCTTTGAGGAGACCCTTTTGTGGGGGGATCAAGGCCAGCACATGCCTGGTCCTTTACCGATTGTATATTGATGATTTCTTTTTCTTTTTTTTATTTAAACATTTTTTATTAAACAACTCACATAGCATACAAAAGGTAACACGTATTCAGTAACAGTATAGTAATAGCATACATGACCGAAAATTCAATACAATCACAAGGCGTAAGTACGTGTTATCACATACTGCATGGCAATTTAAACAGTACAATAATTCAAGACAAATTGACAGTATACTATTCCAAAGAGAAAGTAAGACATAGCAATATCAAATCCTCAGTCCCAATATTAGTCCTCTTCAGCCCCCTTGAAAAGAAGTATATGCCAGTCACATCCATCCCCCACACTGCAGTACATTCTGACCTTTCCCCTTTAATTCTATATATATTCAGGTACGGAAGCAAACCAGCATCTAAGTACTATCACTTTCACAATTATTTAGGAGGTTACTACTCCTAGAAGGAGATCGGGGGATCACTTGCGTGTTCCCTAAGTAGGTACCATGATGTTTGAGAGAAACCACTATGAATTTGCTGCTTTAAATGTAGAGGGAGGTGATTGATGTAGCCCTCCCATGTATCAAAAAAGCTTTCCACCCTCTTTTCCTTCTCCAGTAAGGTTTAAAACCAGTCCATTTGGAAGATGTGGAATAATGATGATTTATTTTTCATTTTGGATGGCCCCTAGAATCCATTATCAAGTTTGTTTCTAGTTGAGTGACAATAATTTTTATTTTAATCTACCTGTAATTACCACCCACCCAAAACAGATTTTTTTTTGGACATCTCTTTGAGTGTGATTGATGGAGAAACATTCATGGAACAAGTGCACACTATATTAGTTTTAGTACTAATCATAAAAACCAATGACTTACAAATATATAAGGAAAAGCTAATAAGGGACAGCTAAAATGCCTAATATGGATTGTTCTTCAACTGAACTATTTATGCCACAGGACAAGAATCTACAAAGGGCTTTTAGAAACAGAAGATTATTCAGAAACCCTATTGGATAAGGTGGATGAGCAAAGACAAAAATGCTTTTCCAGAAAAAGGAAAAATAGACAGTAGTGTTTTAAAAATCCTCAACTCTTTCTTATGTTACCAAATGTAATTATGCTGCAGGTAGGATTTACAGAAATATGAAGAAAAATTATTGAACTTTATTTCTTGATTCCTTTTTAAAACATATTCACCAAACCTTTAGTGATTTTTAGGATGGAATCTGTAAAGCATTTTAACAACCAGCTTTATAGAAAAAAAATCAGGCAAAAAAAGAGACAGTATAAATCTTACTCAGTCATTTTTATCTCCTCTAGTAGGTTGCTATAGATGTGGAAAAACTCGCTGTATGACCTGTTCACTCATGTCCCATAAAAAAAGCAGCTTCTATCATTTGTCACCAAAAATGTATTTTCTATGAAGAGTTTTATCAATTGCATGAATACTTATATTAGCTATTGTCACTCACCGAGCTCAGCGCCAGTCCGGAAACGGACCATGCCGGACCAGAGACGCAGAGTCTAACCCCAGACCAGGTATTCACCAGAACCCCTGATGGTGGGGATGGATTTGGTTGCAGGAAAGGGGCAGGTTGCGGCCCTCTGACCAAGCGCACAGATGCAGAGTCAGTGAGGTGGGATCCACGGAGAGCAGAAGTAGTAGCTGCAGGAAATGCTGGGAGCAGTAGTGCAGGTAGTGGAGACACTGCTTTTTCATTTGGAGAGAAGCTTTGTCTAGTTGCTGCTTTACCTGAGTCCAAATTTCTGTGAAGGACTTGAGGGTAGATTCAACCGCTGGGATATCCTGAGGAGGAGCATCCCTCAGAATGGGAGTCTTGGGGTGACGGCCATACAAAACAAAGAATGGAGAATGGGAAGAGGACTCATGGACCGCATTATTATGGGCGAATTCGACCCAGGGCAGTAAATCGACTCAGTCATCCTGATTGACTGATTGACAAGTTCTTAGAAATTTTTCAAGCTCCTGATTGGTGCGATCAGTGAGCCCATTAGACTGGGGATGGTAGGCAGATGAAAAACTTAATTTAATACCAATTGCCTGACAGAAAGACCTCTAGAACCGGGAGACAAATTGAGTACCTCGATCAGAGACGATTCCAGTTGGACATCCGTGGAGATGGAAGATCTCTTTCAAGAAGAGCTGAGCCAGTTGAGATGATGAGGGCAGACCCTTTAATGGAATGAAATGCGCTGAACGTGAAAATCGGTCAACTACGACCCAGATGGTATTACATCCTCTGGACACCGGAAGGTCAGTAATGAAATCCATGGCTATGTGGGTCCATGGTAGATCGGGATTAGGGAGTGGCATGAGGGGACCTGCAGGCTTGAGATGAGAAGTCTTCGACTGGGCACATATTGTGCATGATGACACAAACTCTTCCACGTCTTTGTGTAACGTTGGCCACCAGTAGGAACGTGACAAGAATTCTACAGTTTTCTTGACCCCGGTATGGACTGTAAACCGAGTGCAATGTGCCCATTGTAACAATTTCTGTCGTAGAGGAGGAGCGATGAAAGTCTTTCCCAGAGGAGGGCCCATGCTAGAAGAGGCTAGAATGATGGATTTAGGGTCCAGAATAGGCCTTTCTTCAGGATGATCCTCAGAGTCTGGAGGGGAAAAGACTCGAGAGAGAGCGTCTGCCCTTTTGTTTTGAGTGCCAGGAAAATAGGTGAAGACCAGCTGGAACCTGGTGAAAAGAGTGACCAATGTGCCTGGCGGTCATTCAGGCACTGAGCAGACTTCAAATAGGTCAGATTTTTATGGCCTGTGAAGATTGTGACCGGATGAATGGCACTCTCCAGGAGATACCTCCATTCCTCTAAAGCCCATTTGACGGCAAGCAGCTTTTTATGTCCGATGCCGTAGTTGCTCTTGGCGGAGGAGAACTTACGTGAGAAGAAGCCGCAGGGTAGAAGCTTGCCGGTGGAGTTGTGCTGTGAGTGGACAGCACCTGTGCCACAGGAGGAGGCATCCACTTCCAGGAAGAATAATCTTGTTGTGTCTGGATGATTTAGGATGGGTGCCGATACGAATGCCCTTTTCAGGGTATTGAAGGCCTGTACAGCCTCTGGAGGCCAGATAGAGTTATTGACTGTTGCTTTGATGAGGGCAATGATAGGAGCAACAACCATGGAATAGTTCTTCACGAACTGATGCAAAGCCTAAAAACCACTGAGTGGGTTTTAAGCCTTCCGGTTGGGGCCATTTTAGAATGGCCTTAAGTTTCTCTGGATCCATTTGCAGACCTGTACTGGAAATAATGTAACCGAGGAATGGCATCTGAGGCTGTTCAAAACTGCATTTTTCCAGCTTGGCATAGAGTCTATTCTGTCTGAGACAGATGAGAGTTCAAGTCAGGGGAGAAGATGAGGATGTCATCTAAATAAACCACCATGTACACGTAAAGGATGTCCCGAAAGATCTCGTTCATGTAGCTTTGAAACACTGCGGGAGCATTACATAATACGAAAGGCATGACGAGGTACTTGTAGTGGCCGTCCCTGGTATTAAATGCGGTCTTCCACTCGTCGCCCTCTCGAATCCTGATGAGATTGTAAGCCCCACGCAGGTCCAGCTTAGTGTACACGGTAGCCCCCTTGACATGATCAAAGAGTTCAGAGATCAGGGGTAAGGGATAGCGGTTTTTAATGGTGATCTAGTTAAGACCCCTATAGTCAAGACAGGGGCGCAGCTCTCCAGACTTTTTCTTAACAAATAAGAACCCTGCACCGGCAGGAGACGAGGACTTCTGAATGAAGCCGCGTGCCAGGTTTTCTTTTATGTAATCTGACATAGCCTTGGTCTCTGGTATTGACAAGGGGTAGGTATGACCCTATGGGGGTGTTTTGCCAGGAATGAGTTCAATAGTACAATCCCATGGACGATGAGGAGGAAGCGCCTCAGCATCCTTTTTGGAAAAGACGTCAGCAAACTGAGCATAATGTGGAGGTAGACCTGGAAGCCGATTTTCCTGAGACTGGAGATTCAGGAGCGGAAGTTGCTCTGGGTAACTGGGCTGGAGGTGTGACACAAAGTAGATAAGACTTGTGACACTGAGATCCCCAGGATAACACTTGTGATGTGTGCCAGTTCAATGTGGGTGAGTGTAAGCTTAACCAGTGCACCGCTACAATGGGTTAGAGCCTATCCGGCTTCCAACAATAGCAGATAGAAGTATAGGCCTGTCTAAAGATGTAGTAGGAAGGTCTAACTCAGTCATAATTTCTGCAGAGATGAAGTTGCCTGCAGCACCGGAATCCACAAAGGTAGTGAGGACATGAGAGTGTTCAGCATGAAGTAGGGTTACAGGCATGCACAGAAGCTGCTCCAAACATCCTGAAGAGACAGGTATAAAAGAACCTAGTTGAAGCTCCCTGGTAACAACTAGATGCATGCATTTCCCAGACGTTTGGGACATGCATCATGGAAATGCCCAGGATCGGCACAGTACAAACATAAACGATTTCTTTCTTCGTTTTTCTAACTCCTGAGGAGAAATCCGAGAGTGAGCCAATTGCATTAGTTCATTCGATGGAGCAACAGCAGGAGGTGAAACAGGTGGCTGGGAAAAAGGGATCTGGAACCGGGGGGCCAGATGTGGGAAGACTTTACGAGCATGAGCCTTTTCACGGGCACGCTCTTGGTACCGCATGTCTACGCGATTGCAGAGAGAGATCAAGTTGTCCAGGGTCTCAGAAAGTTCCCGGGTAGCTAGCTCATCCTTTACCCAGTCAGTCAGACCTTGCCAGAAGACAGCGGAGAGGGCCTCTTGATTCCAATTCACTTCAGAAGCCTTGTCAATGTTATAGCATACTGACCGACAGTATCGGAACCCTGGCGCAGCTGAAGTAAGCTTAAGGTAGCAGATGAGACTCTTCCTGGTTCGTCAAAGGTTTTACGGAATGCATCCAGAAAGGCTGAGTAGTCGTTGACTAGTGGTTCCTTACGTTCCCATATAGGAGAGGCCCAGGCTAGGGCTTGATCCGATAACAAAGAAATTATATATGCAACCTTTGAACGGCAAGTAGGAAAGTCACCAGGAGACAGTTCAAATTGAATAGAACATTGGTTCAAGAATCCCCAGGAGGTTTTGGGGTCACCTGTAAACTTTGCTGGAGTCAGGAGACGTAGTCTAGGAGATGAAAGTGCGACTTCAAGAGCTACAGGAAGTGCCGACTGGATGACCGGTGGTGTGGTAACAGCAGCTGCAATGGAGTCCAGACGGCCTGACAATTGCTGCAGGAACTGCATAATCAGACCTTGCTCCTCACCTTGCTTCCCCACAGCATCACTAAATTGCTTCAGTTGGAAGGTAGAAGGTCTCACAACAGGATCTGACATGATGGTTCATGATGTAGTGTCAGAACAAACTGTCACTCACCGAGCTCAGCGCCGGTCCGGAAACGGACCACGTCAGACCAGAGGAGCAGAGTTTAACCCCGGACCAGGTATTCACCAGAGCCCCTGATGGTGAGGATGGATTTGGCTGCAGGATCTCACAACAGGATCTGACATGATGGTTCATGATGTAGTGTCAGAACAAACTGTCACTCACCGAGCTCAGCGCCGGTCCGGAAACGGACCACGTCAGACCAGAGGAGCAGAGTTTAACCCCGGACCAGGTATTCACCAGAGCCCCTGATGGATGGATTTGATTTGGCTGCAGGAAAGGGGCAGGTTGCGGCCCCCTGACCAAGCGCACAGATGCAGAGTCAGTGAGGTGGGATCCACGGAGAGCAGAAGTGCTGATCCGCGGAGAGCAGAATGGCTGAGAGCAGTAGTGCGGGTAGTGGAGACACTGCAGCTGAGGCTGGATATGCAGAAGTAGTAGCTGCAGGAAATGCTGGGAGCAGTAGTGCAGGTAGTGGAGACACTGCAGCTGAGGCTGCATATGATGACAGGTGGAGCTGTGCTGGAACCAGGAGACACAGCAGTAGTGAGCAGGGATGATGACACAATGGAGCTGGGCACATAGAGAGAGGCAGGAACCAGCAAGAGGAAACTGGAGGCACGATTATATACTGGAACTGAGGAGTGAATCACAACCAGGAACCAGGGAGCCAGAACACACGAGCGAGCTCGAGGACACGAATCAGCAGAGGAAGGCAATCTATAGCACCTGTGACATGCCTGCAGCAGAAGTGCACACCAGCAGTGTTAGAACTGAAAGCAGTCATGTGACTAGAAAAAGGTAAACAAAGAAACTATAAAGTGCAGAGAGGATATAGCAGAATCATGACAGCTATATTATATCATGTGGTTGTGGCCTACAGGAGCACAGACGAACTATAGTTATTAAGAACTATTCATAGCTAGGAACGTCTGCAGACTTCCATACGCTACATATACTGCATGCACAGTATCATTATATCTGCAATGGAGCGCAGTCATCCGATGCTGTGCTCCATGTCGATCCCCCACACCTCCCATGCATAGGAGATACACATAGGGGGTGGGCAGAGGCATGCAAATCGTACAGTAAAGGTTTAGGTAAGCCCTTACGTATGATGCAGTATTCCGTGCGGAATACTTAAGGCTGGCGTATACACAATCTACACGTAGGAGAGCAGGGGGAGTGCCCTGATTCTCCTACATGCGGACTTGTGAATCGCAAACTCCATACTTTAGCCTCCATGTAGCGACAATTATGCAAACGTGAGGCCTTCTGCTTCATATATTTAGTACATTAGATCGTAGGGTCTCAATGAAGTGATAAATCTTGATTTTGGAGAATAGAATTGTCGAAGTATTAATCTTTTTTTTTTTTTTACTTGTTTTTTGTATAGCAATCATTTAGTAATTTTTTTAATATTATTATTTTAATGTAATTGAAATTTAAATTATGTTTATGTTTAAACATTTATAAATATAATTTTTCTTTAGTTTTACATTACTACATATATATATATTTTATTCATATTTATTGGGTAAATAATGATTATTATTATGGTCATGATCTGTACCTCATGCAAGCTGCATATCATATAGATGATGAAGTTCTGTTGTTTATATTGCACACCTAATAATGTAACTCAACTGCACTCGGCTTCCCATACTGGTGCATGGTACTCTAGTACTAAGGCAATGAACCTGTAATCGTGTTCAGCAACTTCAGGTAATCTATTGATATGATCCTTTATGCACAATGATTTAAGTATAAGCTGTGCTTCACAACTGGCAGATTATGTAAGTTTAAACTGCAACCAGGTCATTTATTTTGCTTTCTTTTCTGTAGACACAGTGAAGCGGCTAGAGGTAGAAATGTCAAATGTCAATAAATTCTTAACAGTTTGTGCTGGAGTTACTGTAGCTGTGGTGTGGCAGTGACCTTTGGGACTGCAAAGCAGGGTCATGTGGGGAGGAAATGACTTACGATTGAACGTATGGTTCCAATTAATATAACATAATCTTGTTAAATAAATAAATAAAAAAAATGGGAAGACCAAAAAGTAACTAGCAAAATCTGAAAAAAATTTGTGATGTGATTAGAGTAAAAAATTGTGAAAATAAAATAAGAAAATGAACCACAATGTAATATGTAATATGAGTCCTAAGTTATCAATATTTGTTATATACTTTCCCTGTATGAACAAAATGTTATCAATGTCATACAAATGATTCAGCAGAAATGGCTGATAACTGTTACTAAGTATGTTTAAAAATGACTTAAACTCTGCAACAGAATTTCCCTGAATAATACTAGATAAATAATTGTAATTCTCTGTGCAAAATTCACTATCTGTGCATAATACGCTATCCTGTCCCTCACACGCCACTTTCAGCCATTAAAATATCCATGATATAATTATCTTTTAAAGTGCTTAACATCACCCAAGGAACTTTAACCAATGCACAAATGCAGGTATTATCAAAGGATGTATCTCTTGCCCCACCCCAGAAGTTAATAGATTCAAACTGGAAAAGGAATTGGACTTGTTTGTGCGAAATCTGCCTCAAGAAATTGGACTCTTGGTACAACAATCAGATTTAAAAAAGTTTTAAAAAGATTCTCAGGGTAGGAAAATCAGGAATTGTTGTTATTTAAAAATTTAGACTTAATGATCAAACTCCCAAAAAAACTAATTTCTGCACACTTAGTCCTCTCACATCACCACCAAATACCCGGGATTTTCGCAAAAAACCCGGGTCTCTGCAAAATCCCAGGTTTTTGGTGGTGATGTGAAAGGGTCACTTCCAGCCGACCCAGGTCGAAAGACCCGGGATTTCGACCCGGGAAAAAAGAAGGGTTTTTCCCGGGTCCATCCCAGAAGGGTGGCAATGTGAAAGGTCCAGGGTTGTTTTCAACCCGGGTCTTTAATTTTGCCTCCCGATTGGCTCAGATCTGTTTTTAGCGTTGGATAGTAAAAAAAATAAAAATAACGTTTGGTCACCATGGAAACAGGATTTCACAGGCAGCACAAGGGTATGAATACACCCCCAATGACAGCACAGATGCAGGACATAAGTTGTGTCGGTCCATAGGGTTTTTTTTACTTCCCCCACGGATTAAAAGCTTGGAACATGGGATCCTATTCAAGATTGTAAGTACTTCTTTCTAGTTATTATTTTTATGCTATTATTGATTCATTTTTTTTTATGTATTTTTTTAGCGTTACTTTTTTTTATTTTTTGGACTGTTAAATAATCTTTTTTTTATTTATAGAGGTTGCATTAAATGTTAAGTCTTTTTTAATGGCAGGGGGCCAGCCCTATATTTTATTTTGTTGCTAGGAGGGGTATTCATTTGTGTATTGTTATAACGGATGACAGGGCATGCTAGCACTTGTGGTTCTCCAAGCGCATGCCCTGCCATCCTTGGGCATGATGATGATTGTAGCACTACAAAGCATAAGCATGCCCTGAGCCACTAAAACCCGGGAAATTCAGTGGTGATGTGAAAGCATCACACACAGGAATTTCCCGGGTTTTTGTGTGCTTAAAATGTGTCTTTATTCTTTTGACCCGGCATCTCCTCCCGGAAAAACCCAGCTTGAAAAACCCGGGTTTTTCTGAGTTGGTGATGTGAAACCAGCATTATTAACCAATCCAATTTTTGTCCAGTTCCACATGCTCAGATAAACAACTTATGCCAAAGGAATTTTATAAGCGATATAAAACAGGCCCTACTTAAAACATTGAATTTGTCTAAGTTGAAAAGAGACACACCTAGAGAAATTGATTAGTGGAAGGATGTCATTATAAAGCCTTCTGACAAAGGAGGAAACCTTTCCTTTGGGATAGAATGTTGCTTTTAAACAACACTAAAAGGTAAATGGGAGATACCAGCTATTACAAGAAATAAATATTCAACCCTACCGTCAATTCTAAGAAAGAATGTTTTAATTATTCTTAAATGAGACATAAAAAAAAATCTGACTATTATTTTCTTACTTATTATTTAAATTATTAACAGGTTTTCATATAGTGCTATCATATTAAGTAGTGTTTAACAATTTTATCAATCATAAAACAAGACTATATAGTAACAAGCATAGTGGTTAATAAAAGGGCTTCCAGCATTCATTTTCCAGTTGCTGCAGGGCAGAAAACAAGTATAGGTAAACAAAAAACAGCGCTCAGGATATAGTTATATATAAGATAAATTGCATTTATTAAAAGTAAATATTAAAATACGGTTGTAATGCAGATATTATTTCCCTAATAATCTGTTGGCTGTTGATCAGACAGCCACAGACTTATAGGATAGTACACAATGCAAATGCCTCTGAATTATTAATAAATTAGCAGTAAATCATCCTCTCCTTCCATAAAGGTATAGAGGGAACTACTCCATTTTCCTTGTGAAGTACAGAGTGTCCAAAAGTTCCTCTCCTTAGCCCAGGTAGCTCTAATTGGTGTTTGTAAGAAGCATTCAACTTAAACTTCTTAGGATTGCCTAGCTAATTGGGAATAAACAGTCCAATCTAGTGGCCCCCCAGTCCTTCTTAGATGACCCAGACTAAGTCTGGTACCCTCCGGTGTTCAGGTAGATGACAATAGAATAGGAAGGGCTGGTGCCAACACGAACTACATATGACAAGTAACAAGGTTACTAGAGGTAAATTCAACAGTTGAGGCTGATGCAGAGAGAGGACAATTGGCAATAATGCTGTGGGTTACCTCGGCGGTTATATGGACTCCTAACCGCAAACGTGTTCAGTGTGTGGCGGTCCGCGGGACCGTAGCTGCTGTGCCGCTTCTGCGGTGGCCACTTGACAGAAGACAGGAATCGCGGGCAGAAGTCCCTTTAGCCTGGCCTAAGAGGCCAGACCTAATGCGGTGGTGCGTTGTGCTGGCCGCAGCTGAACGTGGCTACTGTCAATCACCGCCGCGTCTGTGGTTACTTACTATGGCGTTGCCAGTATTTGAAAAAAAATTGTGAAAAAATACCACAACCTTCAAATTCTAGAGATGACATATTTTTACCTAAAGGAGCTCATCCAGGTTTTGTAGTAACTGCAAAACAAGGTGAAATTCTGCAAAAGTTTTTATTGAATACATTTGTTTTCTGTGTGCAGAGAAAATACTGTCGAATGCTGCATAGGACGCACAAATATTGAAAACCTTTATAAATGTTGAGTTGTCTCAGCTTGGATCAACCCCAAAGTATTTTCCATAAAATTGATTATTATACTTCCATGTTTCTTAAAAACTATTTTGGAGGCAATAATAAAAAGGAAAAGAACAGGTACTAGTACTAGTACTGTGTCTAGTTTAGGGAGTTGTGCATGCCCCTACACATTTTTACTGTAGACTTCCCATCAAAGTGAACAACACATGCCCCTGTAGATTTAATCGGTTTATTAATGCAACTAAGACTATACATGTAGACTGTTTAACAAAAATAATACACCATATGTAGTAGTAAAAAAGGAATACTGTAAAAAAAAAAAAAATTGTACACAGATATCAGACACACACAGCCCTTTTTCAAGCTAACTGAAACCTTTCTTAAATAAATTATGCTTTTGACTGCAACAGGGAATAGTCAAATACTACCCATGTTTACTTTTAACAGTATATGAAAACAAAATTCATTACTTCAGCAGATGTTTCAGGTATAAGCAGCCATGCTGTTAGGACAGAGGCTACTGGGAGAAGCAAAGAGAGGCTGGTCCTTTTCCCTGCAACTAAATGAGTTTGTCAGAAAAGGACATTACAAAAGGGGTAGGGTAATAGGCATATTTATACATACAGTTTCATTTTCTTGATTGTTCAGTTTGACGTGATGTAGTGCAGAGTTTTTTTATATGTACCAGGTATCCACTATGGAATCTGGTCACATACCACTGATCAATCTACGGTAATTTTGACCCAATCTCCCTCTCTTTATTCACCTATATCCCTCACTCCGTGGTCTTGCGTTTATCAGTTTAACTTCCTAAATCTTTTACATATTTCTCCCACCCATGTGCTCTTGTGTATTTACACATTTGTGACACATATTTTTGTAATGATTTTTAGATCTATATTTTACATCTGATAATAAATTTATCAACTATCATTGTTCATGGTTAAACTACAAATACTTCTGGATGCTGTAACCAACCTGCCAGGCTGCCCCGCGTGCCAGCAGACACCAGAATGCCTATTTTTTCAGCTGGTAAACAGTTACAATCTAATTCCCAAAAATGACTGTAACATTCCAGTATAAAGACAAGCGCAAGGTAGTTAATGCAGAATAACGGAATTTCACAAATTAGTTTTATAAGAAACCTCATATAGGAGTAAAGTTGTGGGTTCAATAAACGGATGTAAAAAAATGTAATGAGCCCTTTTCCTAGTTGTGCTAAGATGACCAATGGCTACAATGGTACTTTCCTCCATAACCATATAGACAAAATTCTCACATTATAAGACTTAAGACATTCTCTACACTAATTCTTAACCAAGAAATCCTAATTCTTCAGCGTATTTCAAAATAAAATAACCAGCTGGTAACAAGTCCTAGAATGTATTTGGGGGTATGGGGGCATTGTCTTTTAAAAGGTCATTAATTTAAAGGCTTTGTTTGGTGCCTATAAATCGATGAGGAATCCACAATTCTGTGCAATACTGTTTGAAAGCATGAGACCAGTAGCTGTATCAGTATGTTGGTCAACAAAAGCCATCTGGAAGTTTCAAGGTGCACCTCTGGTTGAGTGGACTCCGAATTCAATAATAAAGGACATTTTACCCAATACTGGGATATAGTAAACAAGCAGCAGGGGGCTTATCAAACATGTGTAACAAATGTTATTTTACAGATAGATTGGCAAATTATCTACTGGTGTGCTTCACATTATTTCTGTATTTCTGTTATAGATCACCTCATCCATTCATGCAACA
>WWET01000779.1:118048-157112 GCA_011038615.1 Limnodynastes dumerilii | reverse complement strand
GCACTTAAGATCTTAAGTGCTTGCGTGCGATTCAAACTTACGCTCTTAGCGAATTTACGCTCCTATACGTAGAGTAGACGGCGTTGCACTATTACTACGCATGCGCAGTTTTGCAAATTTTCTAGGATCTTAAATATACGCTCTTAAGTGCCGTGGAAATCGTATCTCTGAATCAGGCCCCTAGAACTTAGTGAACTTTCTTTTTTCTTTGTGGATCTTAAGTGCTTGCGTGCGATTCAAACTTACGCTCTTAGCTAATTTACGCTCCTAACCGCTACGTAGACGGCGTTGCACTATTACTACGCATGCGCAGTTTTGCAAATTTTCTAGGATCTTAAATATACGCTCTTAAGTGCCGTGGAAATCGTATCTCTGAATCAGGCCCCTAGAACTTAGTGAACTTTCTTTGTTTGTTTCTTTGTGGCACCTATACTAACTTACTTACTTAAATACTTTACATAAAAGCATCCTTACTGACTGATCTGTATAAACATTGAATCATTTCTTTGATTTTGTAAAAAAAAATCAATAAAAAGTTTTTGAAATAAAAATAAAATAGTCTCTGATTGAAGTGTAATTTATGTATAAATATATACATAATCTGTGGGCGATGTATAAAAACCTGTTAATATTATTATTAATAATAATAATAATAATAATAATAATAAATTAGATTCTTAAAAAAAATGTCCTGCTTGGTTGATCATCTTAAATTGAAAGTGAAATAGCCGAGGGCGCAATATTCACTCTATGGGCACTAGTTGGCATATGGTTAGCATTGGAGCGAGTCCTTAGATGACTCCTTGCTTGTTTCTTCTCTTTATGCTGCTTTCAAGAAAACAAAACAAAGGACACTTGTGCATGTGTTTTAAAAGGAGGGCAAATGCCATTATTACTATCATAGACAGGGGTTTGCCTGTACCCCTTACCTTTAGTCTGGTAGAAGTCACAATCAATGTATCCATGTAGTTACACCACTGATGTGTACCACTTTCTTATGCATATTGTGCAGTGACACACTTGGCCACTAGGTTGGGCTATTCTCCTAGATCAAAAATTCCCAGAAAGTTTCTGTAAAAAGGGAAAAAGTAATTAATTAAAGGAAAAATTTTGTACATTTGTAATTAAGGAATGTTTGTTCCTTTTTTATTAAATTGCATTGATTTTTAAAATTTTCCAAAATAATACATTTATATGAACAATTACAATCAGAGGCAGAACTAGCGAATTGTGGGCCCAGCTGCAGAAAATATGCTTTGGCCCTGATGTTATATCCCAGGTAAACCCGGTGGGGAGTTTCGGTGGTGCGGTGATGACGGCTTTGAGCCCTTGTAACAGCATGGGCCCCGGTGCTGTTGCACCAGTTGCACCAATGGTAGTTCCGCCCCCTCCCTAAATTCCCCACAGAGGTATTACAGTCCTACTATGAAATAAGTAAAATGATACAGGTACAGTACAATGTAATGTATGACAAAAGGTATAACATTTCAACATGTGAATCTGTAAATAAATCATATATGCAATTACATCAATTTCTACCAGATACAAAATATCTTTTTTATTTTATTTCCCTTTCAATCAAGTTAGGTGATGCCTGCACAAATTTTGGGGATATAGTAAAATGTATTCCTTTATGAGGACCATATTTACAGATATTATCAAGAGGCTTTTGTGTGTGAATGTTTCATGTTGCATTGACCAACTCAATCCAGTTATGAAATGAGGGAAAACCAGGAGCCACCCAAGACTGAGCCACCAGCACCAGGGCCTGAGATGTTAGTTTACTAATATATTTGTAAATAATTAGTAGGCCTTTTCCAAGTTTATTTCAGAAAGGATAATCTTAGTGTCTAGAGGGGGGAGTGAAGGGCAGGTGTTATAGATATAGTTCCAGACCACCTTTTAAAATGTATACAACTCTGAGCAGTCCCAATCTAAAGGCCCCCATACACTAGAGCGATTATACAATAATCAAGTGCAATCGATCAATCGACCGAAAAGACACACAATTTTTTCCGGGGAGAGCCAAATGATATTTGTGCCATACACTGCGCTACTTTCAAACAATAATCTCCCAAAAATGCGTGGAAAGCCCAATGTTCCAACCACTTTAATCGTTCGGAAAAAATTGCTTTTCTCCATACAGCACAAGTTAAATTTCAGTTCTCGTCCGATTTTTATACTGTATTTACATAAGCGACGTCCCTCGGCTGTCCGGTTTCTTTCAGGAAGTATTCACCATTAACTTCCACATTTTGGAATTACCCTATAGACTTCACAATATAAACAAATGAATCTGCTGAAAATACGGGGAAGATGTTGTAAACCTGGCACTGGCCAGCATCTGAATCCACTCCTCAGCTGGGAGTTGTCCTAAATTGACCTCCCGCTATTCCCGCATTGTAGATAAGCCTTCACAGTTAATACAATTTGAAACTGAAGAATATACGTAGGAAACGGGTCTACTGTTAGATGCCACAGTCAGCAGTTTGATAGTGGGAGAAGTTTGAATAAGTAGTGGGGTCGTATGAAATTTTGTGGGTGTGAGTCAGCGCTAAGAATGGCCCTTTTTCGAAAGCGACATTTTTTCCCAGCCATTTGTGAACTGACTGAGAAATTAATTGCTTCTGCCTCACCAAGGAGAAGCATTCGATCCACCGAAGAAAGAAGATGCAGCAGCGTATGGTGAGTAGTAATGTAAACCAAACCCTTATCCTAATCCTTAACCCTAGCCCTTCCTTCCCTGCAGCCAGACCCTAAGACTCCCTTCACCACAGTCTGACCCTAAGACTCCCTTCCCCATAGCCTAACACTAAGACTCCCCTCCCCACAACCTGAGCCTAAGACTCCCCTACCCTAAGACCTTGTCTCCAGATTAACTCCTTTGTAGTGGCAGTTGAATAACCAGTAATGACACTAACCAACCACTCACTGCTAAGCAGGAACTTCGAATAGCGCAAAAGGCTGGACATACGCAGGTGTGACTTCAGGAAGGATGTTGACGTCATCCCTCTGCAGTAGCCGACACAAAAGTCAAGCTGCTGCGGGGAAACACACTGAGAGGAGACAGTGCATGGAGGGCTCCTCTCCAGCAATAACAACTTTAAAAAGCACAATTATGATGTACTCTTACTATGTTAATCCTTAATCTAAGTTAACAAAAAATTATATGACATAGAAACAGCATTGTAAGATGTATGAGATATTAGTCTATAAGATATAAACTATATAGTAATATAATATATATTAAATTAATAATATCTATGAAAATGACAATGGGCCAGATTCAGACTCCCGCACGCTTTCCGTGCGTGCGGGTGCCCATAATTACGCCATAAAGCCTGCACGACAGAGGGGAGTGACAGAGGGGAGTGCACACCCCCTGTCACTCCCCTCCGTCGTGCAGGATTTATGGCAGCTTAAATGTGTTGGACAGATCAGTGGTCCGTACGACTGCTGATACGCTACAGTGTGGGAGCCCCCTCCCACACTGTACACTTTACATGCTTCCCCCGCCGCCTTAGCGGGCGGAAGGGAAGCACAGCCTATTTCCTCGCAAATTAGCTCGGACGGAACAACTAGCGTAACATCTGGAGGGCATCTTGCGTGCGTAAGTCACCTGACGTTACTAAATCTGAATCCGGCCCAATGTTATTCTCTGTATCTCTGTAACAGTTCATGTAAAACCAGTGCAACAAGTAATGGTTATTATAATAAGCCCTTATTGTTCACAATAAAGTTGTAATGTTATATTGTGACCTTTGAAATGCAGAAAGGGAAATTTGATTTTATTTAAAACAATGAATGCTGAAGTTTTTCAATCTATTGCTTATAATTTTACCCTATTATAGTCCATTCAGGGAACTGTAATAAATTCCTTCCAGAAATTGTTTATATTGCTGACTCCCTTTTTCCTCACTATAATTAATGCGTTATGTTATGGCCAGTAAGTGAAAAGAGGACAGACATTTATTTTATTACATTTGACATTTGCTTTGACTTGACTTGACCCATTGAACCTTTGCTTTATATTAATCAGCAATGAATTTGTACTGGAAAAATCCTGTTGTCTGATTTACTTTCCAGGCTCACCACATGCAATTTTTAGACACATTTATTTTCTCCAATATAATATTTTGGTGCCTGGAGCTTAGACTGATGTGACATTTCCAAGGTCATTCTCTAAATTGACAAGGGATTTGAACTGAGGTTGAAATGATAATACTTTATACAAAGATATGGCTGAAATAGTTCCCTCTTACATTGTATATATTACATTGCAATGTTTATTTATATTTCATTATGCATACGCCAGATTGGATTGGATATTCTATGGATAAAAAAACAGGTATAGGGAAGGTAAAAGCGATACTTTGGACCAGATTCAAAGTTAAGGGTCCTTTGCATATGGTAACCTCTGCTTCAGAGGCTATCATACAGAATTTCTGACCCCCAGCCCCGCATCAAGGAGATCAGGGCCCCCCCTTCCCCACTCTCCTACGTATGGATTGGGGATCCAGCAGCAGGACCCTGGTATGCCTATGTCCACCCATTATGCGTATCTCATATGCATGGGGGTGAGCATCATTCAGCTGCGCTCTGTTGCCGATATAATGGTACTGCACACGCGCGGCACCATTTTCTAGCAGATTTCCGTGCGTAGCGTCCTAAAGTCTGCTGCTTTTCTTATCTATCAGGCCTTTGTTATACAGAAATCTGTTTTAATTAAATTTCATACCTCTCACTGATACCTATTTTTTGTTGCAGAAACTAAATGGCTGATCCAGAATTAGAAGAATCAGCCGTAAAATGGGGATGTAAATAAAACATATTGCAATGTGAGAGTTTGGAACTGATTGTATTCTACTTTGCATTCAGGGGTAAAATCTTTTATTTGCTTATAATGTACAAATACTGAACACACTAAATTTAATGCTGCAAGTTATTGTGAACTTAAGAAACATCACCTCGGACCTGATTCAGAGACTTAAAATAAGAGAAGAAAGTTACTCCAGGGATAAACCATGTTGATTGCAGGGGAGTCTTATTTCATCTTTTGCAAACAGTATTACAGTTGAGAGGTGATGTTTCCCAGGCTTAGTCTAGATAACAGTGTAAAAGTAAAGCTGGTCAGTGTCTGTGTGCAGTAAGCAAATTCAAAGATATATTCCTGCATGCAAAGAATGCAATTAACTTGACTCCCCCTGAAATAACTTGGTTTTGCCCAGGAGTATCTTTCCTCTCTTATTTTCAAGCTCTGAATCAGGTCCCTCATCTCTAATTCAGTCTGCACATTCCAAATTTCCACACTCCCCTCCCCTGGTTTATCATGGCTTTGCTGAAGTACACACTTGCTCCATTTTTGTTTTTATATTTTTCTCAGCTCTGCATTAGCCACTAAACTAGCAGTTAATCTGAGCAAATTCTATGGCAATGTAAATATAAGGAAATTTTGAAATACAGACTCCAATACTGTCTCTATTTCTAAAATGTAACTGATTGGAAAGTTTTACTAATAAATGGATAAGTATGCCGAATTTTTTACATAATTACCCATTCATAAATTCGGAGACCTCTTCCGTAGACCCGTCACATCATCGTTGACCCGCCGCACCGGACTGGAAAGGTGAGTATTACAGGGGAATCTATGGGGAGTCTTATGGTTAGACTGCAAGTAGAGGAGTCTTAGGGTTAGGCTGCAGGTAGGGGAGTCTTAGGGTTAGGCTGCAGGGAGGGGAGTCCCAGGGTTAGGCTGCGAAGACGGAAGGGGAGTCTTAGGTTCAGACTGTGGGAAAGGGAGTCTTAGGGTCAGGCTGCAGGGAGTAGAGGATTAGGGCTAGTATAATTGAAGGGGAGGGTTAGGGTCAGAGTAATGGAAGGATTAGGATAAGTGTTGTTGGAGCTACATAAATACTTACCATTAGCCGCAGCATCTTTGCAGAAGAGAAGCAATTGATTTCAGAGCGAGTTCAGAACTGGCTTGTATCAAACCACCCTTTTGAAAAAGGGCCATTTTGACTGCAGACCAACACCCGGCTCTAAGATTATGAAATGATAAAATAGGCATAGCCTATGGTTTTCAAAATGCTACCTTTACATCGATAAACTACTAGAATGCAACTACTTATTCCACCACTCAGGGGCACATTACACATTTTTGATAGAATTGTCCCTGGAGCCAAGCTTTTATGGGCAATTGGAGAAGTACTAGTGGAAAAAAGGGCTCTGCCAAGGGCCTATGACTGGCTAGTTGTGTACACTGTGTTGGGGTCTAGGGTTCAGGGACACTTCTGAGACTATAGGCCGTATTCACAGATACATTTTTTAAAAGTACACAATTATACGCACGCACGTAGCAAGGCAACACCCACGACACTCACCTCTCCCAGTCTTGCAACCGTAAACGTACACCTCCACAGACCACTCTGATCTTTATGTGTGTGCTTCCGAGCGTATATGTCTTCCAGGCGTGCAATTCTTTCTAGCCACGCTTAATTTTCAAGTACGTATTTCTACCCCACCCATCCGTACGTATGTCCCCAAGTGCAATTCACATGTCCATGCCTAATGCACTTACGTGTGTATATTCTACGTAACTTACGTAAATAAAGTTACTACGTATGCACAGTTAAACCGTGCCTAAAAATACGCACACAACTCCACGTGAAAACGGATCTGTGAATACGGGCCTATATCATTATTTGTAGGCTTAATGCCTTCTTTTTCATCCTATAGAAGAACTGCCCATGTGTGATGAGGGCTAATATGTTACCCTTAAAAATAAAAACATTCCTGTTTATAACTATAAACACACAGACAACAGTATTGGGAATTTTAATTTTATTGATTATTAATCAGTTAATAATTATCACTACTAATGTTCCTTAGCGGAACTTAACCGTAACATTACATTTTTGATGAGGCCAAGAAAGCAAGTAACTTTATAACAAGAACATATCACATGCAAACAAAATCAAGCCGTCAATAAACTTACTTTAAACCCATAACTTGAAGTCCAGCATAAGCGCACTACTCCTGCCTTTGGTTAAACACTACCTTTAGTGTTACGCGTGGCCGCCCATCCGGACGGGACCGCGACCTCAGGCACCTCCACCTTTAGCAGTCACATCACAGATAGTTATCCCCCAACAGCTACCTGTCACACCGCTAGTTGTGCAAAAAATCTTCAATAGTTATGTAGCAAACCACTTGCTTTCCACCACCGCTGGTCTCTCTGACCAGCACCACCACATCAAAACCCCTTAAACTAAACCTTAAACCTGAAAAACATCACCTAAGAAAAATGGCCATCCAGCGTCTTGTACGTCATTCCCGCCCCAGATGAAGCAAGATAATGTCCGGGGAACATTCCAATTAACATGTCCTTAGCCAACCGCTCCATGAGGGGACTATAGCAGGCCTCTTACCCCTTTCCAAACTACCTCCAATGCAGCAGCAGGATGTAAAGTCTGCGGCAAGCGAATGGCGCACAGCCCACTAAATGTAGGAATGACCAATTAACCCAACTATTTGCTTACGTGCGACAAACCTGCAAAGAAAAAGAGAGGGGAAGAACAAACAGGTAAAAGCATCAGAAAAGCATTATATCCTTATAAATTTGCACCATTCAGCAAAATTGCAACTTAGCATTCTAAAATACTCAGGAATAAGGGAGGTTATGCCAACGGATCCAGATGAAGGTGAAAACCCCCGAATACAACCCGGTCAAGACTATATAGACTATAGGGAACTAACAAACTGACACGGGCATTCAAGGGAAAAAAGCCCTTTGCGCTCCAAGCACCTGGTGCTGCGGGCCAGTTACCAGGCTAATCCCGGGAACCATGACCGGTCCGTAGCATGGGGAAAGACAAACAAGGAACAACTAAAAACTGCAACCATAAACATCCCGATCACTAAGTCCCCCACAGAGTCCAAATTGCGCTGAAGAAATTCAAACCTGTAGATCAGCACGGATCACTCCCGGTCCTCCTTCCTCAGCGGCCGAATATATGCCTGATAAGCTTTAGATTTCCAGCGTCCAATCTGTTTTATGGCTGTGACTGGATGTCGTTGAGCAACTGCTGTAGATGCCGCACCAATACGAAAGGAATGCGTCCCATAGTCTGCCGGATCCAATCCCATATGAATCAGTGTTTTCTGAAAAACAGATGTGAACTGATAGCGGGAAAGGGGCATACAATTGTTGTGTGCTAACCAAACCGAGCAACCCTGGGGACGTCTCCTAGCAAAGTGTCACCCAAAACGCACAGGACAGATGTTATGATTATGGTGCTTGCGCAACTCAACCCCAGTGGGTTCTCCAAGCTTGATCTGTCTTGCCCTTGTGAATTCTGCATTGCATGAGGTCAGCGTGTAGGATGACATTCTCCGCTAGAAGGCCCGTAGATAGGGAAGATTTCGACACCGCAACCAGCTCACCAATGCGGAAAGCACCCGCAAAGGCAAAGCTAAACGCCGTGTGAAACAGCAGCGTCTCATAGCCATCACTGGCTACGGATGCCACTGCTACCACCATCCTATCCAAGGAGTTAATTGGCAACGGGAATCCAGAGGCACTGGACGTACCCGTGCCCAACCTTTCAGAGCCTTGGCCACCAAGAAACCCTTGGTGACATCCGGCTCACCCCACGATTTACTGAAGAAAGATATTTCAGCAAGGGCAGAACAGATATAAGCACGGGACCTACCTTAAAGTGCTGCAGCATAAAGTCATGGAGGGTCGCTTGAAAATCCCCGACAACCCTACTGCGCTGTACGTGGAAATTCAACCTGTCCTCCTAGGCTGCCTGATATTTTCTGAGTGTAGAGGGGGCCAAAGATAGCTGCGCTAAATCTTCTATGGCGAGCCAACCACCTGCCAAATAGAGACAGGGCAAGTTGTACCGGTCTGCCCTGCATTAGGGGCAAGCTGGTGAAACCTAATCCAGTCTGACCGGGAGAGTTAATCCATTATCCCCTGGGATGTGCGCCGCCTGGAAGATAATGTTATACTCAAGGCATCTCAAAATGACATGCCTGAGTAAACGGATAACTTGAGGTGACGATGCGCTCTGCCTGTTAATAGCCTGCACTACCCCTAAATTATCGCACCAGAAGACGACCTTGCGATCTTGAAATAGGCAAGCCTACAATTCTAAAGCCACAGTGATGGGGAAGAGTTCAAGGAGCACCAGGTTCTTGTTCTAGCCATACTGATGCCACGTGTCCGGCCAGACTCCCGCGCACCATTTACCCTGGAAATACGTGCCATATCCGCTTCCCCCAGCCGCATCCGTCAGGAGCTGCAGTTCCCTGCTGGATATGGGAGGGGAGGCTTAGATTCGCACCCCGTTAAAACCATTGAGAAAGGAATCCCACACACCAAGATCCGCTTTCAGGTCCAAGGACAGCAAAATCCATCCATGAGGATATTGCGTGCTACTGCCGCCGACAGAATATCTTGCCAAACGGGATAACCCGACAAGCAAAGCGAAATGACCCCAAAAATGACTGCATCTTCGCCAGCGTGGTTCGCCTAGCAGCTAAAGCCTGCCTAATGAGCGAATGGAGGCGCTGTACCTTGTCTTGAGGGAGACGGCAGAGCCCGGCCACCATATCAATTTCGGACCCTCCGTTTTATCTCGCGCAATTGGAACCCCCAAGAAGAAGAATAGGGCCTCTATGGAGAAAAGCAAGCGCCCACAGGTATCCGCGTCGGCAGGACCCACCATCAGGAAGTCATCCAGGTAATGGGCCACACCCGGATCCCTGCTACAATACACCAATGTAGAAAACTGTTGAATGCCTCAAAATAAACACAAGACACTGAGGAGCCCATTGGTAAACATTTGTCAACATAGTACCCGCCCCCCATCCAAAAACCTATAAAACGGAATGATGAGGGGTGAAGGGGGAGTAACCAGAAAGTCGATTCCACATCATTTTTCGCCATAAGGGCACCAGGACCGGCTTTTTGGACCAGTTTTAGGGCTGACTCAAAAGATTGATAAAAAACCCTGGCACATGTGTCGGGGATAGCGTCATTTACAGACGCACCCGGTGGAAATGACATGTGTAGTATGAGGCGAAATTTGCCTGGCACCTTCTTAGGGACAACGCCAATTGGTGACAAGACAAGGTTAGAAATCGGCGGGGGATGAAAAGGGGCCAGCCATATACCCTAAACGCACTTCCTTGCTCACTTTATCCTCCAAAACCCCCAGGAACTCCATAGCTGATTTTAGGTTACGGGGGCAGGTCATTGAAACATGTCCTACAATGGGGAGGCGAAAACCCTCGCTAAACTCATGCAAAAGAAAGGAGGCCATGTCACGCCTGGGGTAACATGCTAGCCATTCTGCCATTTTCTGGACTTTAATTGGGGTTGGCGCCCTGTTTAGATCCAGGTTGCTGCCTAGCAGCTGACGCTGGCGCAGTGGACTTGTTACAGGACTTGGCGGGGTACCGTTGTAGCACAGGCAGGCGTGCCGGAAAAGCCATCTACCTCCCTGGTTGCAGACGGCGTTGTTATAGCCAAAACACTTTCCCTTTGTGGTGTTAGGGGTGCTTCCACGCCCCTTCGCCGGAAACCTCTTAGGAGTGTTACTGTCCCCCACTGCTTCCTGCGAAGCCTGCATAACCTCCATCCACAGTTCCGCATCCTTTTCTGCAAATGGGATGTTTTTCTGCCTGTCCGCGTTTAAACGGAAACGCTCATCGTAGTTGCGCCAGGCCATACCCTTATTTTTCACGTGCATGTCCTGAACCAGGTGCTGATACCTGATAAAGCCCTTCACTACGTCAGGCCGGGTTTCCCAATACACCTCTATGAAGGCACACCATGCCGAGAGCCAGTTGTCAAAACTCCGAAACTGTTCCTCGGCAGCCATGCCCTTCTTCGTCGCTGCATCTAACGCCTTTTTACTGTCCATCTTGAGGGAAAAAATATCCACATACTTGCCCTTTTTATTTTTTTCCTGATGCGCGGGCGCACACCACTGCGATCATGCTCCTTGGGGGCAGCAGGGGTATCAATTGACTTTCACGCTTTCTTAAGGGCCCTTCTGCGCAAATGCCTGTCTATCGCTTTCCCGAGGCTGCACGACGGGCGCCTAGACGCGTCAGAGGAGAGGGACGTGACTGAGGAGCATGTGGACAATGACGCAGACCCTTCCCCCTCAACCCCTGACACATTGGCGTCCGACTCACCGCGAGCTGGTTGACTCTCGCCAGGCTCCTCATCAGCTTCAGTCACTCCCGGTAGATCTTCTGGCGCGGGATCAGCGCTCGATGCTGTTTTGTGAGTCCTTGCCGCTGATGAACCACTGTTGCCTCCTGATCCGCTGCGACCACCGGAAGCAACCTGAGGAGCTGAAGAAAAGGCAGCGTCATCTGTTGCAGCTATCACTGGCACCGCGTCCCTAGCGCACCTAACCTGGCTCCGCACTGAGCGAGATGAGGACCTGCGACAGCGCGGGGACGCCGAGCGTGATCTACGTGGGTGACTGTAACCAGGTGACCGGCGAGCGTAACGGCAATAAGAAGGGCATGAAACCGGAAAAGGGGGAGGGGCGTAATGACTCGGGTGAGGGGAATACCAATAAGGCCAATAAGCATGGGGGCTATCGAAATGCCAAGCAGGGACCTGACGACTGTGGTAACGCGGCCTGTAATAATCCATCTCCCTATGCTCACTATAACCATGCGTATCTCCCTCCCCAGGATGCTGAGGAAGACTTCGGCCATGGCCGCAACGGGGGAGGGGCTGTGACGGATCCTTGAGCCTATTAGTACCCCTATCACAAAGCCCATTGGCACGCCCCACCTCCCCCAGGACCTCACTGAAAAGAGAACCTCCAGGGCTGCACTGCAGTTCCCTCTGCTGTGATACACTCTCTGGGCTGCACTGCTGTTCCCAAAGCTCATGTCCTACCGAGCTCCGCCCGGCGGGCCCCCACTGATCATGGGGGAGACCACCCGCCGGGAAGAGGAGGCCAAGCTGCTGGTCCCAGAGGATCTATCAGCAGCCTGGCCCCCCATCGCTAGCGCAGCCCTGCTCTCCTGAGCGGGCCCGCTGGCCCTGCCTTGCGCACCGGAAGTTCGCGAGTGCACGCCGGCCAGGGCCAGGCGCCTTCCTAGTGGTCGGCGGTGACGGAGACCGCCGAGCACCCTCTCAGGACAGTGCTTGGCAGTCAGAAGATGCAGTCTGGGACCTTGGTGCGCTCCCCCGCACCCCCCCTCCCTCTCATAGGTGGACGGATAACCGTGGGAGGGGGGGTGTCGGGAATGAAGTCAGACGACAGATCCCTCAGCCACGCCGGAACCTGCACGCTGCGCCTGGGCCGTGCCATGCTCAGAAAACACCGGGGCACGGAAGAAAAAGGGAAAGGAGGGCAGGGACACAAGGGATCTGGAAAGGGGTGACAGAGAAAAATATTGAAAGGGACAAAACTGGCACAGAGGAGAATACAGATCAAGAGATAGAGAAAGAAATGAGAGGAAAGGAAAAGATGAAAGAATTAATTATACTTATCTTTAAATTGCAGAGCACGTATCTCTAGCAATTCCAAGATGAGACGCCAGATTTTCCCAGCAGCATAGCCCCTATAAAGCCTCTGAGGACCTCCCCCCACCGAACCTGGGCCAATGGCAAGTAAGGTAAGTGGTACCATTAAGCCATACCCACACCGGGAGTTTAATTTGCTTCGTGTTAAATTTATTAACCCTCTGCTTCCTTACTAACCAGATGAAGGTCAAATGGTGAAATGAATATAAAAAAAAATTGCTTCTGGAATTTAAGATTACCACATTATTATGTATAATTAAATTAAAACATTTTAAACTGTTAAAATCTGTGAAATGTGTGCAAACATGATTTGTTTGTATTTCTTTTCTATAAAAGTTAAATATGATTTAATATTTTTTCAATATATTATTGACAATTTCTTGTGTTGTATTGTGTGTTGATACAGTTTGTTGCTTTTCAAGTTAGTTGTAAGGATTTGACTCCCTTTTGTCTTTATAAAAACAATACTATAATAAACTACCCTACACACAACTATAAAATATGCAAAATATATTGTGGTTTTAGATGTGTTCTGACATCTGAATGTACTGACGAATATATTTTACAATTTTATTGCACTTATCTTTGTATATGTGTGTTTGATTTTGTTTTCTTATATGGCCATGCTTCCCAATAGACCAACTTTATTGTTATAAATACACTGTATACAACGTGTAGTGCAGTATAAATCAACCTATAAATGGAAATAAAGAACGACATAACTCTTCTGAAAATTAACATAAATATTAGAAATAATCTCACTCGCAGTCATGTACCTTTATATGGTAATGGAACTGCTCTGGAACTTGTGACTTCTAATACACCTTCAATCTACAGTAGGGAATACATTGTAAGATTAATATATACATTACATTAATAAGGACAATGTATGCCTTATGTTTCTCTGTAAATCCCTTTAAGACCAGCTTTTACAGCTTCAGGGAGAAAATTGTATTAATGTAACCATGTAAAAATAATTTAACCATTGGTCAACCAGCCTTTACCAGTACTCTACAATTATTAGAACATTAAAAACACATAAATCTATATCATTATTTAAAATAAAAATTGATGCAAACACCAGTGTTGTTACTATGTTTTTCAGCAAAGATGCATAATATGCAATGATTCAAAGTTTCATATAGTGATAGTTTCTTTTCAGAGTACTGAGACCAATAGTAATCTTTCAAAATATTTACTCCCATATTACCAAAACTCTCTCTACCACTGCAGGATCAGTTTGTTAATCGTAAAAGAGTAAAAAAAAGTGGTTTTCTTTTTTAAATTACATATGATTGTTTCTAATGAAATAAGTCATTACATTTTTGTACATAATAGGTCTGATCCTGATTGAAGTTTACACCCAATGGTTTAGCATATCTTTGCGACTGGATGATCTGAGAAGTGAACAAAAGTTCATTGTGCTAAAGATGTGCACTTGAATAGAGATCTAGGACTATACTTAAGTTTACATTTGGATCACTGTTAAATGACAAACTACTGTCCTCACACAACCCTTCCTTCTCCTCTTTTTCCCATGACCCCCTATATTCCTCCTGCCATATTTTGTCCCTCTCTTGTCCACATCACAACCCACTTAAACAATTCCCTCACTCCTACCTAATAGAGGGCCCTCTATCCTCTTGTTCTCCAACTCCTTCACTCTCATTTTGCCCACTCTGTATTGATACTTGAATTCTTTTGTATTTTTGTTTTGCTGTCAACTTTGGGTCATCACTTGTTCCATCCTGTTTGACGTGTTTATGTTTACTCACTATTCATGTTATGTCTATGCTTGTACATTAACTGTATTGCTCTGCAGACCCTTTGCAATACCTTAAAAATAAACATTATTATTATTATTATTATTAGTAGTAGTAGTAGTAGTAGTAGTAGTAGTAGTAGTAGTAAAAATATAAAAAATATTATAAAATAATATATTTTATTAGGAAACTTGGAATATATAATTATTTCAATTTATACTTTTGGACCACCTGCAGTATTAAAAAATCAGACGTATGCATCTGTGAAAGAAATGATCACGTAGAAACACTAGATGGCAGCACAGAGCAGCATAAAAGTAGTATTTTTGGACCTCTATATATACTACCTAGGTGGTCATGAATGCATGAATATCATGTGCTTCTCAGTCATATTTTTTTGGCACTAGAAATGCAGTAATTGGGATGTTTGGCAAATCTACAAGCAGAAAGTAGATCTAGAAAACATATATGCCTAAATATATGAGGAAAGGCAATTTTTACTTACTGAACCAAGTTAATATTCTATGAATGTTCTGTTTTGTGTTTTAGAAAATCAAGTGTTATGATTGAGAGGAATGTATTTGATTACATGCTAATTAATACAGGCAAATCTTATGAAATAAATGTACTGCAATATGATTTCTTTTATGAGGACATGACATTTTACCTCCACTGATGTCATTCTAAAAACTGCTGCAAGGTGCGTGTGCAAGAAAACCTGAAAAAAAGCTGGTATAAGTTTAGGGTTGCATATATGAAAACCAAACCTCTGGAATGTATACAGAAGTTCTACATTAAGCACCACATTTCTGGAACATTTGTAGAAAGTTAGAAACCACCAAAGCACCAATTCAATGCCAGGACTGCTGTAGGTAGAGATTGTCAATGATTTGTCTGGAGATTAATTATCTAGGTAAACTGCTCTTAAAATTGCCACCAACCGATTTATTAAACAATCCTACTTATATATTTATTACATAAACATATTTCATACACATACCCTTTGTTTCTGTGGCTAGCAGATTAACCCCTGCCTTTCATGCACCTGTTCCCATTTACCTATAAATTGATTGAGCAACTTCCATTCTGTGTTTATATTTCATACACAACTATACAATTTTGTAATTGTGCAATTGCAAATTACTTTCCTGATTTATTTATTTTAAACTCCATTCATACACACTACGGTCAGAATTATTTCCCTGCAATTTAATGTTGCCTCATTTTGTGTACTTGTAATGCCAGGTGTATCTGTATTCATCATTTTATTCTATTAAATGAGGATATTGTATAAATACTGTGGATATCATTCATTTGGAAATAAAGTATGTTCCTCTGTTGCATTGTCACTGAGCTAGCGTCTACTCAGGAAAATACCCAGCATGCTACTTGTACATTTGTTGTTCATATTAGGTGTATAAATTTGTCATTGCTGTGTAAATAAAGAGATTATTGATGTAGCATGTTCATCAATAAAAGAGAAAGCACAGAAACAAAAACACCAATAAACAATGAATAACTAAGAAGTTTTATATAACAGTAGCTATTGTGTTTGCAGATAAGCTTAAGTGAAATCAGACAGCCGTACCATTGATGCACTCTGCTATTAAAAAATTATTAAACACTAAGAAGTGTTTTTCTGTAAATGTGGTATTGCAAGTGGATGTTTTGACCACTGTTTATTTCCAGTCAATAAACTGGAATTATGATATCCCTAAGTAGACCTAAAGATATCCTATATTACTCAACTCCTGGAATTCAGGACTATACTTCACCAGTTATCTCAACTGTCCTTCCTTGCTCTTTCTTTTCTCATCCTAGAGAGAGCTTTCACGGTCCTGCTACAGGACCACTCTTTGTTTTTTTTCCCCCTGTGCACTATTCTATAGTATTTTGATAGCAGCTTAAACTGAACTAATAAATAGATTCCCTATGGTTGATAGTCACATGATCAGACTCCATAAAACCAGCCACATGACAATGAATGCATAAGTGGGAATGGTTACATATTTCTATGAGTAACATCAATAGTGAGGACTTGTAGCAGGTAAAACATTGTTTTATATAGAGCCCTGGGATATAATGGGGATAGAATGGAAATTTAAGGACGTGTAAGAATTCCAGGGGAAAACACAAGAGGTAGTATGAAGAGGAAAATTACCGGATAGTGTGGAACTGGAGGAAAAGTACATATTGAGGATTGATGAATGCAACTCTGAAGCTACTATAGTACAGGGGTGAATAATTAATGTATTGTGTTTATATGAAAAACATATATGATTCTGTGCAATATGTCATTAGGGTAAAAAAAGAGACAGCAATAACAACAGTAACTCATATGAGCAAAAAATCATTAGTAAACAGTCTCCAAAATGGGTATAATGTCATAGAAACAAAGTAAGTGACGGCAGATAAGAGCCACATTGTCCTTCCAGTCTGACTAGTTGTTTATTTAAAACTATACTGACCCTAGACCCTATTTACCCTTAATTTAGTTTGAGAAATAAAATATTCTTATATTTATCCCAAGCATGTTTTAACTGTTCTACTGTGTTATCCTTAACCACCCTTTCAGTGAAGTAATTTTTCCATACATTTCCTCTGAATCTACCTCTCTCCAGTTTATATTCATACCCTCGTGTTCTATTACACCTCTTCCTTTGAAAAATTTCCCCTCCTTTAGCGGGACACAACCCTTGATATATTTGAAAGCTGCTATCATGTCCCCCCTCTCCCTTCTCTGCTCCAAGCTATACATGTTTAGTGCCTCTAGCCTTTCTTGGTATGTTTTGTGACACAGGCCATGGACCATTTTAGTTGCTCTTCTTTGCACTCTGGTCTCTAATCTATTTATGTATTTCTGGAGATATGGCCTCCAGAACTGAATACACCGTATTCTAGGTCAGGTCGTACCAATGATCAATAAAGGGGCATCACTACTTTTCTCCTTCTGCTAGTAATTCCTCTCCCTATGCAACCAAGCATCTGGCTTGTATTTCTCATTGCTTTGTTACATTTCTTGGCTACCTTCGAGTCACATGAAATAATGACTTTAATGTCTTTTTTGAACCTTCCTTTCTGCAATTATATTGTGAGGAGCAGCAGGTTGTAGTATATGGGAACTAAAGTCATTTTATTGACATTCATACACTCAACAACATTTTGATGACAGTGCATGATTCTTGACGAAAATGAACTTGACAATATTGAAATTCATAGCAGTGTTATATCAACCTTAGTATTGTTGACAGTTAAAACTCAGACACTAACTCTAATTGCAGCCTAATCCTAAAGCTAACATTAAGTATAGTACACACCTGTTCATGTTTTGTCCAGTATAGAAGTGTATTTTAAGCGTCCCCATTGAGTGCATATTTGTCTCTCAAAGTCCCTATCGAGTGCAGCTTCATTGATTAGGCTTCACTGTAGATCTTTCATCCAGTGATCCAGCAGTGTTGTGCTCCTGTAGGTCTAGCAGGTAAGTGTTTAGTACATAACCATATCCTAGAGAATTTGTTGTATCCATTCGCTATTTTATTTCATTACCAGGAGTCCTCTGTTAGTTTTAGTCTGAATATTGCTGCTACAGTTACAAATTAAGTCTCCTCAAAAATGTATCTTGGTTTACTGAGCTTTATAAACACCTTACTTCTTCTTACCTGTGGTGGTGATAGTTCCTTTTTCTGGTATCTAATTCTGGCCCAGCTCTCAGTGCTTCAGGGACAAGCCAGCTTTATGGTTACATCTGCTAAAACCAGGATGGCCAAGAAATGATTCTTAGGATGGGTGCCTCTAAAAAGTTGAAATGATGGAAGGAACTATCTAACCAGTGTTGTTGGTAGAATAAGTGACTTTTTATATTGGTAGATGTCTATTATAAATTAAATTTATAATCTAATTTGTCTACACAGTAAACAACTGAGTGTAAAGTATCCTTTCCTAAAATGGCACCAGAGTCTAGGAGAAGACTAAAAAGAAAAAAAACAGCACCAATGAAGTTTTAGTGAAAATATAATACTGATATTTCATGATGCAAGTTGGATCAGGACATTTTTGTTTGATTTTTTTTTCTTTAGGCAGATAATCCAAGGAATTTTATAAAGATCTGAATAGTGATGACATTTAGGAGAAATGCTTTTTTGGAGATTAATATGTAATCTACTGTTTTAGGAAAGGGGTACAAGATTAAAAGGGCAGAGGGATTTAATGTGATAAAATATTTTATTAAAATCAGGTGCCATTTATTTATTTTCCCTCCTAACTCTGTATAATCCTGCCTATTGCTTAATGGGCTTTTAATATTAATGCATACTACAAAGTAATACTCATAGATGCAAATCATTTACTATACAATGGCCCCTTATGGTTTATTTCCATGACAATAAGATTAGTGATGCATTATTTATCTTAAAATGAAGTAAAATAAAACATATGAGCAAATGAGAGACACAATAACTTCTTGCTTAAAAACATTACATTTATTGTTCACATCAGCAGATACATGGCATACTCTTGACACCACACACCAGAGGACCCTGGCTCTGGCCATAAATAGAAGTCCTTTCTAAATACTGATTAACTAGCTGATATTGGTCACCTGCCTATAACCACAATCCTCCTCCCAGCAGGGTTTATCAAAAGGGCCATTTACTCCCAGCCAGTTCCAAACTGCAGACAGAGGATGCTGTGCCAAAGGGTAAGTATAAATTTAACCCCAACGCTTACCCTAATCCTTACCCTAACCCTTCCCTTCCATTATTCTAACCTTACCTTTCCATTATCCTAACCCTCCCTTCCCCGCAACCTGACCCAAAGACTCCCCTCACCACAGCCTGACCCTAAGACTCCTCTAACCGCAGCCTAACCCTAAGACTCCCCTCCGTGCAGCCTGACCCTAACCCTCAACTTCTATTACTCTAACCCTAACCTTCCCTTCTCTGCTGCATAACCCTAAAACGCCCCAGAGAGAGTTACTCACCTCTCCGGTCGGTGTGGTGGGTCTCTCTGGTCGTTGCGGCTGGTGCAGCAGGTCTCAGAAAAGTAAATGGGTAAGTATGCCGATCGACATACTTATCGATTAAAAAAACAAAAACTTGAAAATGGCTGCCTTTTCAAAATAGCTTTCAGCTGTCTCTACCTCTAAAAGACACCAATCACAGGGGCAACTTGCACTGCTCCCAGCACTACAAACCAATCACAACCATGTGGTGCATCTGTGTGTGGGAAAGGCTTGGTGGACACTTTTCCCTAAGTAGGAGAGATGAGGCAAATATCCCTCTTTGTCACAATGAGGTAGATCCAGAACAACGTCTGCGAGTGAATTTACGCTAGCCGCTAGCATAAATTCACACATTAGTACTTATGGCGCATGTGAACGTCAGTTGTTACGCCACGTAAGTCATAGCATAAGGGGCAGACACGCATCAATAGCGTATCAATGTACGAAAGGGCTTGCCAGCCATACGCCACCCGTATTTACACTTCAAAGGCAGGGTGAAGTATTTAAATCGTACAGTATGGCGTGCTTAGCTGCGTAGTTACGTGTGTGAAGTCCGTCCGCTAGTGCTTACCCAGCGTAAAGTTAAGGTAGGGTATGGAAAGCGTAAGACGCCTAAAATATGTACATGAGAGGGGTGTGCCGAGGGGAGTGCAGCGAACGTACGCTAGCATAAGTACGCAGTCTGGATCTGGCCCAATGTCTTACTTCCCTTTTACTGCACCAGACCTTGGGTAGCTATTAGAGAAATATCTTTATATTTAGGGTTTTGCGATAACAACAGAAACAAAAGAGATCAAGCTCCTACAATTCAAGAATAATATCTTCAAAATGCTATTTCTAAATGTTCTTTTTAATGAATAAATTACATTGAATTTCTTTAGAAAGAGAAAAACAAGAAAGGGAATCTTTTCTTTAAATAAACAGTTTCTGCAGTTTTGGGGTGGTTTAAGCCTACCCCCTCCAAGAGAAATTAGATCTCCAGACAAATGAGTTACAAGGGAAAAAGAGAGAAACAGCTGTTAAAACACTTGGGCTGCTTTCCCTGTGACACATAGCATTCTGATCTCATGGTTTAATGCAGACTTCAGGGAGGAAGGCACGTATCAAACAGATCTCTCCCTGGATCCCACAGAAATGCTTTCCTCCTTTGTCACTCCTACTTCATTCCTGTCTCCGTAGTCTTTCTAGATGCTCTAAAGACTGGATGATTGAAAGATGTTGAGTGTGGAGCTACACCAAATTTTCATTTTTATATTCTAATTATTTCTTGTATGTAGGTCACATACAATTTTTATTTACCTTCACTTAAACACTTGAAAGTTCTTTTTTTTTCTCATAATTGATTGTGTTTAGCTTACAGTCTCATACTTTTATTTGATTATTACAGAAATATGGTAACACTTCATCATTTTCTTCCTTGAATGTGCTCATACATCTGTAATATTCAAAAACAAATATTGAATTATATTGTTATTGTTTTCAACTATCCGTCTTTTTACTTCTTCCCCTGGGTTGAAAAAATGGACAGGCCTTCATAAAGCTATACCTGAGATAGTTTCTTAGCTAGAAAACAATAGCTTTTTCTTTTATAGTTGTTTACGTTCAGGGCAGACAAGCTGCAACTGAATATTCCCAAAGGATAATATTTAGGTGTTGACCCAGAGTTAAGCTGGCCATACTTGGGTCGATTATCGATCCCAGCAGAAAATGTCCCGTTATCGGCATCATACATCTCTTCTGCTGGGACCAATAATCCTAGCACAAGAGGGAGGTACTTAAAGAATAAGGAGCCACTCAGTAAGCTGATTGGCTCCCTAAAATTACTGGGTGCTAGCGCCCAATTTAAATCAAACATGCCAAAATACCAAATAATCTTACCAGAACGTTTCTGGTGTGTTTATCTGCCATTTTAAAAATTGATCTTGTTCACTAACTAGAGTGATTATTTGCCCTATCACCCAATAACTGGATGATCCGGCCAATAATTGCTCCAGTGTATGGCCAGCTTAAGGACCAACCACACAAATAGGAGCTACTCTTTTGACAAACCATGTTACAATGTAAACATATTTTATTTTATTGCATTCATGGAAAATATTTAAATAAATAAGTGTAAACAATTCTCGCTGATCTAGGGCCAGATACAAAGTGTGAAAATAAGAGGAAAGCAGACAAACATGGGTAACGCAGGGTTAAGGATTTAACAGATAAACTCCCTGGTGTGCATGGCCCCATATTTCGTCACTAACCTTGAACTCCTTTATTGGCTGTTGGCTTTCTTCAGGGGAGGAGCTGTGCAGGGAAGTTTTCTTAACGCAGCTCCTACAGGAATCTGCCTTCTTTAACTTTGAAAAACTCCACCCTTAATCCCTCCCCAGTCTTCTGTGGTTACTTAGGTACATTAGTTAGAGGCGGAAAGCATCTCAATCCTCTTTGTTGGAAGTTGGTGATTTTTCTTGTTGCAGGCACAGTTTATCGTTGTGTATGTTTGGAGGCACTTTGTTTCTTGCTTAGGGCTCAGCCGTGGAATTTGGCCGGCTGAAGTCCTGCCATTGAATTTGGCCGGCTTCATACTTAGCAGGTTGGTCTGTAGGCGGACAGCCTTTGATTTGCGCACCATAAAGTCGGTGCTGTGCCATCCTGTTGGTTGTTTGTATTTTGTGCACCCTTTTAAGTTAATTGTATGTTAATTGCACTTATTATTATGATCTGTTCAACTCATGTCTTACCTGCTTTCTTTTGCCCCCATCAATCTTATTTATTCTACTTGATTATCTTTGATTGATCCTTATGATCCCAAATTTAGGATATTCACAATAATCATCCATTCATTAATGTTATACGCCGCAATTCTTACCGCTCCCCGTGCTCTGTTCAGCTCCCTTGCCCGTGGCAGGCATCTCCTCTCTCCCCGTTCCTGCAGACACATCAATCACAGGAGGTAAACAGAAGACACGTGGAAGCGCCTTCGATACCTCAGGCAGGTGCGCTTCCCATCGCAGTACATTACACCAGCCGTCCTGTGCTCTGTCTCTCATTTCATTGGACGCCAGTCGGCTGCTAGCCTATCAGGGGCTAGCAGCCTCTACTTAAACTCGGCACTGCCCTCTGGCAGGTGCCGGTTATATATTCCTGTTTCAGTGTCTGTGCCTGCTCTTTCTCTCTCTTGCCTAGTGCCTTGTTTCTTGTGTTTCCTGAGTGACCCAGTGTTTATCCTGCCCTAGTACCTTGCTTGCATTTGCCTTATGTTTCAAATCCCTTTCTCTACCCCTGCTGTATATACCTATTGTCATTTCTACCTGCCTTACCTGAGTGATTGTTTGTGTTGGCCCTTCGGGGTCTTGCTGGTGTGGGTGGTGCGTGTGTGTGTGAGTGTAAGTTCTAGTCTGTCTGTTCATCTTGTTCAGTCTCGTCTCTCCTTCTCTCGTCCATGGTTTCCGTTATTTGTTCTTCGTGGTTTGTCACTGGCCCATCTCTTCCGGTCCAGCCTATTTCCCGCTATCTACTCCTACTTACCTCTCATTGCCCCGTTTCCTACTTTGCTTCTTACTTCCTCTCCTGGGTGTTGCCCTGGGAGGTGCGACCTGCGGGTAAACTTGCAGCCCAGACTATCCTCACCTTCAGAGGCTCTAGTGAACACCAGGTCCTGCCAGACCCCGCGCTCCAGTCAGCAACACCCGTCTCTTTCTCACGGCCACCCTGGTTCTCACTGCAGGTAATCCCAGCGTGCCATCACAAATCCGTCTCGCGTCAACTTCTACCCTAGTTCTCATGCAAGTTATTTCCCGTGAGTTGTTACAATTAATAAATAAAATGTAATTAATGCCACACTTCTGTCTCTGTCTCAATTATCCTATAAGAGGTTGCTGTCAGGGTTTGGGGTCATGCATCACACATGGGAAGTTTATTAAACCTGGCATAGCCATGATGAATTGCATGGAGGCAAATTGAACTTCTTACAAACAGTATTAGAGTTGAGAGGTGATATTTTATATACCAAAATAAAAGTATTCTCCCTGCATGCAATTAATTAAATTAATTGGATTCCTCCTAAACTTTAACATGGTTTTAGATATATATTACAAAAAACAGAGGTATAGAAATAGCGCTATCGACAGAGCGACCGTTATACTACTGTAATTTTGAGACCAGGTTCCTCAAAGCACAATTTTGCAACAAATTATATACAGAGTAAAAGGCGCTTGGTATGAAACAAATAGAGAATATAATAAACCACAGGCAATCAATGGTAACAGTCCTTAAACACAACAAATTTTTTGTGTATAAAAGTTGAAGTCCTTCATAAGGAAAGCAGATTGTCCATAAAAGTCATAAAGCAGAGGCAATATATAGCTTACAGTTCAAAGTTATAGAGCAGATCTAGATGTTATCACAATCCACAGGTACACTATACCGCATCAAACTCCTTGCTGTGCGGCGTCTCCCGGGTAGATCTTTTCTCTATCGTCGTCTGCTCCAGCCAAGCCTCTTTCTCGAGTTAGTGTTTGCGTACCACTGTTGTGATGGGGAAGCTGGAAGAGAAAAAGAGACAAGCACTTGATAGTGCAAATCACCCACGTTTAATAATAAAATGCGAACAAGCAGTTTGGTACTCACAAAGGACGTGTGACAAATTGCTCATTATGTCAGTCGATATGTTGAATATAGAACAATAGCTCAAATAGATCATTATGCACCAGCCAATGCATTTTGATCGTAGTAACAATCTTTATCAAGACTATAGCCTTGAGAAAGATCATTACTACGATCGAAACACGTTGGTGTAGCCTTGAGAAAGATCGTTACTACAATCGAAACGCGTTGGGTGGTGCATACTGAGCAATTTGAACTACTGTTCTATATTCAACATATCGCTGACTAGCTATCATTGTATAGAGAATATCTGTGTGTCCTAAATGGATTGAGGATCTTTCAGCGTTACCCTTTCATGCTTTTATTGACATATATCTGTATGTCACACATCCTTTGTAAGTACCAAACTGTTCGCATTTTATTAATAAACGTGGGTGTCTCTTTTTCTCTTCCCGCTTCCCCATCACAACGGTGGTATGCAAACACTAACTCGAGAAAGAGGCTTGGCTGGAGCAGACAACGATGGAGAAAAGATCTACCTGGGAGACACCACACAGCAAGGAGTTTGATGCGGGATAGTGTACCTGTGGATTGTGATAACATCTAGATCTGCTCCATAACTTTGAACTGTAAGCTATATATTGCCTCTGCTTTATGACTTTTATGGACAATCTGCTTTCCTTATGAAGGACTTCAACTTTTATACACAAAAAAATTGTTTTGTTTAAGGACTGTTACCATTGATTGCACTTGGAAATATAAGTGCCTGTGGTTTATTATATTCTCTATTTGTCTCATACCAAGTGCCATTTACTCTGTATATAATTTTTAACATGGTTTTGCCTATGTGTAACCTTCCTCCTAATTTCCTCTATTTTTAAATTCTGTTAGTAAGTTATAATAGACTGAATCCATACTTTGCGAGTGCAATGCACACCCACTGCACTTCCAGTAAGGATCTGGATAGTCTGTATCCATACTTCTGTATTGGGAGTGCTTATACAACAAATCTGACAGGAGGGCAGGATGCAGTAGCATATGCAGTGGGAGGGGAGATACAGTCAGATTGTACAGTAAGAGCATGCTATACTCCCTACATTCTAATCAGAGTTCAAATCCATCCCCATTTTAAGTAAGAACAACTGAGAAATTTTACGGATGGCTGTAACCAGTGAGAATCTGGCATCAGATCCCCACTACCATTGCACCAGCATCAGAAGTCTAAATCCAGTTCAGTATAACTAAAACATATGTAGGAGAGTTCTAAATGTACATATGTATCAATTTTCACAATATTGTGCTCAGTGTCTCAGAAGACTCTGCTTCTGGTACATGCAAAATGACCTTAGCATTCAGTAAGACAGTCAGCTACATATGTGTGTATATCATTAAGAAATAATACAAAAATCACCAATGAGTTTTCCTTAAAAAAACAAAAACATTTTTTATATTATTGGGCTGGATCCAGACTTTAGTAAGTGCTTAAAATTAGTTACTCCTGGGCTAAACCATGTTGATTGCAGGGGAGTCATATTTCATCTTTTGCAAACAGGATTAGAGTTGAGAGGTGATGTTTCCTATCCCAAGTCTAAATAACAGTGTGATAGTAAAGCTGGTCAGTATCTGTGTGCAGTAAGCAATTCAAAGTTATATCCCTGCAGGCAAAGAATACAATTAGCTTGACTCCCCCTGCAATCAACATGGTTTAGCCGAGGAGTAACTAATTTCAAGAACTTACTTAAGTCTGGATCCAGCCCATTATTATTATTATTATTATTATTATTATTTAAATGAACAAATGCTCTGTATCTTCAGAGAATGAGAAAACCTTTAGAATAGGGAGACACGTTCAAGTTTGTAGGGTTTAGTTAAGCTAATGTCATATGTAGTAAAGGATGTCATAGAAGAAAAGCAATACTAGTAATTGCAGTGTCTAGGGTCATGTAATCATTTTAAGGGCCACATCATTTTCAGTTTATTGATATCTGATGTGCTGCAGAATTTATAATCAAATAAAGGTCTCAAGCAAATGCCTTGGTTCCATATTATACATTGAGTTTTGAGCATATCCAGTCATACTTGGTAGTTTGATTTGGATATAGGGTGGTATGATTTGGATAGATGTAGTTGCTTGCTAGTTCAGAAGATCAACAAAATCACATTGGAAGAACACACACGCACACATTCCCAGACATACTCTCTCAAAATCAATTAATCTCAAGTTCTGATTTATTCTCACTGATGCTTTGTTGGCTGTTGTAATAAAATAAGTTACATTATTGAATTGTTTTTTTTTTAACTTAGTTGAACACATAAATGAAAGAAAGATCTGAGGTATTTGACATGAATTAATTCTGACAGCAGAAAGAGATGATATAGATGTTTGATTCTTCTTTTTAGTTGTGGGTTCTGGCCTGGTGATGAAGGACCTAATTAACAGCTGAGAAAGCTTTAAGAAGGTGCAGATAAGCATGTATCACCATCTAACTTAAAATTTCCTCCCACACCACCTAACGCTTATTTTCCGAACCTAGGGCACTTAAGAGTTCCCTTGAGCTTCCCATGCGTATTTTCCTTCTTAAGAAGGTTTCCTTGCCCCGCCCTCCCCTTTTCCTTACCGTACCTTCCCCCACCCACTCTTCTTAAAAACTCCCAGAGGCTGCCCTGGCACTAGGGGAAGGCTGAATTTATGCCACACATAAGCACCAAAATAATCCAATGCCATAGAGATAGTCTTGCCTAAAATATGTTTAAATAATTATATAAAGTATATTTGAATACAGTTAACACCTTGAACAGTATCTGCAGTAAAAATAAAAAGAAATCAATGAATTTGTTCCAGTTGTCCCAGTGTATTCTACCAAAAAGTCTCTTGTGGGTTAACTGGCTTCTGTTGAAAATGACGCTAGTGTCTGTTTGTGTGCTTGCGATATGGAAATCACATGGTGAACTGACTAGATTGGGCAAATATTTTCTCATTTACAGTACTGGATAATATGTAAAGAAGTTTATTATTACTATTATTGTCTAAACAACATAGAGCCAGTATACAAATTACATTAGCTCATACCATTAAAAACTAACCCATAAAAGCAAATTATATAAATCATATTCATATTTAAATGGACATCAGAGTCTAAGACAGTCTACGACAATATAATTTATTGACACCTTGAATGTAGCTTATTACTGTAATATCAATAAAATTACATATATTTTATTTTGTTTATAAAAATTATTACTGTGCTAGTGTCTGAAAGGTGATCTTTTTTTACAAGTACCAGGATGCTATTTTTCTTCCAAACTACTATCTTGGGGAACAAACCTTATGTGAAACCAATTATATTTTGACAGATGAAAGTTTGATTAAATTTGTATTTCTCTCTTCAGTCTTGTACATTAAATCACAATCTTACTTTTCATATAAAAGAATGACTACTTTTGAAGGTCATGATTTAGTTTCTTATTAGAACTGCAGAATGTTAGAATCTCATGAAACATCCATCATGTACATTGAATTTTGAAGACTTGATGGCATTACTTTGTCAACCCGAAGACCGGTTAGCTTAATGAGGCTATAACTCCAAAAGTCAATTTCTAAATTGTAAAAGTAAAAATATAGAAGAGGTTTTCTGGTAATCAAAATAAAGACAAAAGAAGAAGAAAGTTTCTTGGAATGGGCACTAACATTATCATAATATAACAAATGAGACATTTCTGAGACGCTTCCCATTTCTTCATGGTCAATAAAGCAGCGGGCATGAGTGCTGAAAACTCCAAAGCAAACATATCAGCAACTTTTAATTACTTGCTGCAAATAGGCTCAAATACATTGCAAACTTTCAGGGTTATAGAATCCTATTTGTCAGGTAAATGTCCACAAATAAAGCTAATGGTATTTGTAAACAATATACAATAAAAGTTGGTTAATAATACGTAATACTTTTATAAAGTTTGTAACATCAGTGCTATAGGGTGTAACGCTACGCCTTGTTTAATTTTTGTTCCATTATTGCTATGGCTCCTGTCGGTGTGTGATAAACGTTTAGAACAATGAAAGCTTCGCCTATAGCAAGCTGCCTTTGCATTAATAAAGATTAATGGGGTAGATCCAGAACTACGTGTGCCGTACGTTTATTCGTGGAGCCTATTTTCGTGCACGTAAGTTCGCTACACTCCCCTCGGCATACCCTTTGCACGGACGTATTTTGTCAAGATACGCTTCCCAAACCCTACCTTAACTTTTTCCAACGTAACCGCAGTCATACGCACACGTACGTATGGGCTGAACGAATTTACGCAGCTAAGCACGCCCATACTGTACACTTTAAATACCACCCCCCGCCTACTTCACGTATTTCAGACGTATTTTCGAGTAACGTAAAATTGGCACGCCCACACGTAAGTATTTACGGGACACATACGTGAATGGCCCATACGTTCACAATTACGCTACGTGAATGTGCGTATTTTCTATGGTGCGCATGCGCAGTGCATTCTAAACAGCGATTTTACGTCTCCGCCACGTGTAAATTCGCTTCGAAGCGTTGTTCTGGATCAGGCCCAATGTTCTCAACAGTGTAATTGGATGTCCCAGGACTTCAGCTTGGGTAGTAAATGTTTTTCAAGACACTGCAAAATCAAGGAGTGTGTTTTCCCAATGACTAGTACACCCCATCATGTGGCAGCAGAACACAGGGGACCGACAGAAACAGGCAAACGGACAACAATAAATATTATAGGCAGGTAGCACACCCATATCCCATAATAATGCACAAAGGAAACAATTAACTTCAAAACAGGGCACAGGCCAGAAGATGCTCCATGTTTAATAACCCAATTCCATTTCTCTACCGAAATCCAATAAACACGAATACAAGCATGAATATGGCTGCCTCCAGTGACTTTTCACTGTGGATTTTGGTTAATTCACTGTAGGTAGCAACCTGCGAGGTAAATAATTTGAGCTTGTGGCTCAAACCTCATATATGAGCTAGAAGGAGAATGGCGGAACGGATGTTTATAATCGACAAGCCATAATTCAGCATAGTGTGTCATTCTGACCATTTTATCTCCAATAGGGATTGTTGTAGTTCCTAATTACTGGCTTTGGACCTGTTTGGGAATTGATAAGACAAGCTGACTTACACACATGGCTTGCATAAGTCGGCCTGCACCTGCACAGTACATGGCTTACACATCGGAATGCAGCCTGCAAAAAATCCCTTACACGGCTGTTTACCTATAGTGCCTATGGACCTTAGTAAATTTCTGCTGTGGGAAATACACCTTTACTTTAATTAAATTTGTATTTTCTATTAAGCCTGTTATTTTTCTGCTTCACTGTCCATCATTGTTTAGCTGGTGTTTCCACTATATTTACTGGGAATCAAGGACCTGATTCACACTTAAGAAGGCTTTAGGTTCTTAATTATATGCAAGTAGTAGTGAGACGACTCCCCTGACATGCCCCCCGGTTTTCAGCTTCTTAACCGACTTACAAATGCCATAGACATTCAGTACATTCACGTTTACTATGAGCCTAGAAGAAATAGGTTTGTAATGGTGATGCAGAGCTGTCCTGTTCTTAAGTCCTACATAAATTGCATATATTAGGTTACTACACATGCACAGTATATCCCTTCCTAAATAAACGCGCCAAAAAAGCTGAAGATTCTTAAATGTGAATCAGGTCCTAAGACACTACTACTACATGTCCAGGGACTTGGGGTAACCAATTTCTAATGAGCACATTTAAGGAATGGGGTATTGTAAATCTGGAGACCATGGACTGTATTCAGAGATCTGTGTCCAGATCGGTCCACAGATATATGCACGCATGCATGCCAAACCCCCTCACACCCATGACACTCCCCTCTCTCTGCCATACTCTCGGAGACTTACACCTCCATAGAACACCTGTAACTTTCCGCGTGCAGTCCCATGCGTATATGTCCTCCGTCCGTGCGTATCTTGATAATCGCGCCCACTTTCCTTCATTTAAATTCCTCCCCCCACCCATTTTTATTAAAATTCTCCCGTGCGTATTTTTACGTCGCAGATCCGGATGTATTTACCAACGTGTGAAACACAAGTCCTTCCATGAGGCATTTCCACGCGTATAGTCTATGTGAACTACGTAAATAAAGTTACTACGCATGTGCAGTTTAAACCTACCTAAAAATACACACAGAACTAGCCGTGAAAACGGATCTCTGAATACGGCCCCATGACTATTCTTTGTTAATGTAATTTGCTGCAATTATAAAGACTGTCATACACAGTACAAAAATATGTCTGATTTAGCAAATGGGATGGACATGTCTGACCTGAGTGGTACTCGAGGAAATAATTGCTATCTCTGCCAAACTATTCCATCATCAATGAGCATAAATACAGCAGAAGGAGTTTAGCCTCAGCTATGCCTCCATGAACAACATCTCATAATTATGCAAGCCTCACATGGAGCCTGATAGTCACACAAGAAAGTTATATAGTATCTAAATGCTGAGCCCAGTCAACCTGCATCTACGGAGATTCCATCGCAGTTCTCAGCCGTGGGCAGACTCTGATCCTTGGAGAGAACAGTAGTCATTATATCAGTCAACTTCTTCTTACCTGGCCATCCTTAAGTAGTGTCACATTTATGCTCTTGGCCATCCCTCCCATATTATCGGTGAGACCCTCAGACCTCCAAGCAATATAATTACCTCTCACCTGGTCATCCAGAACTCACCACTGGAACCTCCTCATCTACCATCAATTTTCCCCCTAGATCATCACATCATCAAACACCTCCTCATGGCCTTTTATTTGTTTCTTTCCAACCATCACTCCCTTCATGAACTAACTCACCAGTTGCATTATTAACTTCCCACTTCCACATGTTTTTTTGATACATTTATGCCATTGTATACCTTTCCTTTCCTCATTCCTACATTATTGTTACTATCTCTGGCAGCCATTAGCAGTCTTTCTATTATCGCCACTAATTTTTTTTTCTGACATAGCACACATTCTTGTTTCACTCATTTCTACTTTACCTCACATCTATTTACTATCTATCTTATTTCTTCTTCTTAATCGTGGCTCCTCAAGCCTTTCCCCTCAACTTAACTTTTTTGCATCCTTCTACCTGTGGCTTCCTCATCCTCAGCACCCCAATCCTTCTTCCTTCTCCTTCCATTGTCTTGGATCTTCTTTTCTTCCATTCATTTTCTGCGCCTCTTCCCTGTCAGTGCCCACGTCCCATACCTAAACTCTACACTACATACATGACCCTAAACAGACAAATCCATAACCCTCCTAAGCTCATACACTATCCCCCCCACACACACTCTCTCTCATTAGCTCAGATCTAACTGTAACAAACTGCACTCCAGCTATAATCTCTTCATCTCCTCCTTACTATCACTGAAACCTGACTCTCCTCCTCTGACACTGCTGCAATCTCCTACAGGGGGCCTCTATTTCCCCCAAAACCTAAGCCTGGGGACTGCAAGCGAAGTCCATCAACCTATTCCTTATATCCCATTCCATCCCACCTGTTCAGGTCTCTCTCACCCAGTGCCTGCTCCCACCTTGCCAGCAGTTCAACTCTATTCTCTCCTCCAGCACTTTTCCCTCATTTTTCAAACACACCCTTATCTTGCTTATCCTTAAAAAACCTAATCTTGACCCTACCACCCTGTCCTAATACTGTCCCATCTCCCTCCTCAGTTTTGCATCTAAACTGCTTGAATGTGTTGTTTATCATCGCCTCACCAAGTACCACTTTGACAACTACTTTACTAGACCCTTTCCAATCAGGCTTTTGACTCCTCCACTGCACCAGAACAGCCCTGACTAGGGAAACTTTCCACAAAATCCAAAGGCCACTACTCCTCCTGGACCTGTCCTCTACCTTCAGCACATTCAACCTTCCTCTCCTGCATAACTGCCTTCATGTCTTTGTTTCATGTTCTATCTCTCATTCTGCTCCATCTCTGTCTCTAACCGGGCTCCTCTTCCCTACCATCACCACTGTTCATAGGAGTCTCCCAGGTCTTGACCCTTGGCCCCCTGCTCTTTTCTCTGTACACCTCCATGTTGGGTAAACGTATTAGCTACTTCAGCTTCCATTATGTATGCGAGTAACACCCAAATCTACTTTTCCTATCCCAAACTATCTATGGGCCTGATCCAGAGCTACGTTGGGCCGCTGACCGTAAGTACGGCCAGCGTAGCTCTGGTGCACTCCCTCTACACTCCCCCTGTGGCCGGTGTAATTACACACTGTTACGCTGGATGAAGACTACCCTAACTTTAGCAGGCATAATAGTGTGAAATTATGCCGGCCACAGAAGCTTAACAGGCCTAACCCGCCCTTCCTCCCTCATTTACTTACCTTCTCCCGCCTTCCTTCTGATCCTAAGGAACGGGTTTCCCTAACTATGCCGGGCAACATCTTCCCGACGCATGTGCAGATTGGCAGAAATGTTAGTCTGGATCAGGCCCTATGTCCCTACTCTCTAAGTTATCCTTTGGATGTCCAAACATGTTGAAAAAACTCAACATGGACAAAACAGAACTGCACCAGCTCCGACCTCCATTACAAAAGCTCTTCCCCTACAAAGTCCTCATCTGATCAACACATCTCACTCTCTTATACAACACTTTTTATGTGCCACCTCTTTTCTCTGAGGAATGATCTCCCTCAGTCTATCAGGCTATACACCACTGGTGTAGCTAAGGGGGGGTTTGGGGGTTCAAACCCCCTCATCGAAAATTAAATTTACACTAGATAGAATGGGGTTTCCATCGAAAATAAAATTTGCGCAAGATAGAATGTGATTTCCATAGTAGGTACTCAAAAGAACGGTTGGCACAAGGAAAGGTGTCACTGAAACAGGCCAGACGGCAGGCGCCACGCTGCATCCACCCTCTTAAAGGGCAGTAAACGAGGAAAGCACAATTCTAGGAATAGTGTGGGTGACACGGCAAGTAAACAACGCACACATAGCCAATTTATAGCTTACGCTTGGGATGGCACGTTGTTAGAGACACACAGATAGCTTCATGGCATATAAGTTGAAAAATGGCCTTGAAAGCGCAGTAACAAATTTTCGAGTCTCAAGCGAATGCGGTATGAGGTGCGACGCGAGAGGGGCCACGCGTAAGCATAGCGTTCTACAATGTACCTGTAGTAGTACTTAGTAGCAATAAATTTTTGTAAAAAAACTGATAAAATGGAAAAGAGAAGAGAGCAGCAAACGTTGGTAATTAGGTATTTTTAAAAAACCAAACAATTGTGTATACTGGTAATTGTCTTGTAATTGTTGTTGTTTTAGTTTTGTTTTACTTTATCCAAGTTAGTAGTCTATAGGAGCCTCTGAACCTTCCAAAAAACAATATGTACATACTTACCTACCTACATAAATAATGCAATGGAATTAGTAATACATGAATTTGAACACTTGTAATATACATAACTACTATACTTGCCTAATACTGTCTATAACTCATTTAGCATGTTATTATTATACTTACCTATCTTCCTATTTTTTGCCACCCAATACCCCCCCCATGAAAAAGCTATAACTACGCCAGTGACCCTCTTGTTCTCTTTTTTTCCTGTAACTCTGGCAGGGCCATACTGCAGACTCCCCCCCTCTTATCGATATTGCAGCTCTGTTAAGCCTGTACAGAGGGGGCAAGGCTTGCATGCCGAGACCTGGCCAGTGCTGATTGATTCAGCAATGAATGGACAGGGAGGGGGCGGAGAAATTAGCGCTGGGCTGTTACATGCTCTCTGATGCCTTTTTAATTTTTTTTTTTTTTTTTTTTTGCTTCTTTTTTTTGAAGTAGTTGAAAGAGGGGAAAGAGCGGGGGAGATGATTGAGCGGGTAATATAGGGCCTGATTCACAGATGAGAGTGAGTTAGATGCGGACAGAACTGCACCTAACTCACTCTTCCAGCCCCCAACCCGCCCCCGTTTTTAGGTAACTTACGAGTGCCATAGGGCTACCTTATCTCTCCGTGCAATGTCCGTATGGACACTGCACCTCCCTGCCTCCCACCCGCCCTCCCCAGCTAATCTTAATACCCCCCTACTTTGTCCTAAAAACGCCCCGAGGCTCTTTGGACATATATCCCTGCATTCAGTCTTTTAATCTGGTACGTAGATAGCGTAAATTACCTACCACACATGCGCAGTAGGTCATTTCGGGCAAATACGCACTTAAGAAGCAGAAGTTTCTTAAGTGTGAATCAAGCCCATAGTGTACAAGATGTGAACTGTAGGGATTAGAAAAGAGGATGAATAGAGAATGAATGGGATGTGAATGCTTATATAATACACTGCTCAAAAAAATAAAGGGAACACTTAAACAACACAATGTAACTCCAAGTCAGTCACACTTTTGTGTAATCAAACTGTCCACTTAGGAAGCAACACTGATTGACAATCAATTTCACATGCTGTTTTGCAACTGGAATAGACAACGGGTGGAAATTATAGGCAATTAGCAAGACACCCCCAATAAAGTAGTGGTTCTGCAGGTGGTGAGCACAGACCACTTCTCAGTTCATATGCTTTCTGGCTGATGTTTTGGTCACTTTTGAATGCTGGAGGTGCTTTCACTCTAGTGGTAGCATGAGACGGAGTCTACAACCCACACAAGTGGCTCCGGTAGTGCAGCTCATCCAGGATGGCACATCAATGCGAGCTGTGGCCAGAAGGTTTGCTGTGTCTGTCAGTGTAGTGTCCAGAGCAAGGCGTCTCGTGAGTGTTAACTCGGATGAATGAACCATCTGATCCCGACCTCCTTACCGCTGACGCGTTTTGTCTGCTCTCTGCAAACTTTATCAAAGCGAAACTTTATCACCTCTCCACCCAACCGGATCACCCGGTCTGATCAACCGGGTGCACCCAGGGGAGATTGTTGGGACTACGTTATCGGGAGAAAGGTGGAATACCATCTCTTGGTGAATAGGGTAAGCTTACCTCTACCTTTCACATATGTGACTGATTATCTAGAAGTCATTCCAATACTATACAAGGCGGACAGAGACACACCATCTATCATCATTCCAAATTTGGCAATTAATTTAAACCATCTTAATCCACAATACCTCCGATTAATAATTTCTAGGATTCTCTTAGCACAAATATTTTATATTCTATTTATGATTTTATTTTATCATATATTTATATATTTTCTTTATTTGGTTCTTTTTAGATATATATGTTAATAAATTTGTTATACTTTATACAACTTGGTGCCGTTCCTTTTCTTATCAAAGTCAACCAATTTAATTTTGCAAGATTGTAATACTAGCGCTGTTCTTTTAGTTTTAACTAAACTAGTCAAACAATATTTGGTAATGTATTGTGAGCTAAAGAGATAGATTTGTTGCTGTTCTAAAAGTGGAAACTTGCTTCCAAGCTTAAAATTTTATGCTTAGTCATAAGCAAAAGCAGTATTATAAATGTTTGATAGTTTCCAAATAAAGTGTCCCTTGTAAATACACAAATATGAATGAAGCAAATTATATTGTCAATTGAGTCATAACTGCTGTAAATTGAATAATTAGCTAAAGCAATGTAGAGAGAGAAAATACAGCAATTAATATACCCAGCCTGTCATTTCGCAGCAATCGTCAATTGTGCTCCATCATTATCTGGTGTTGCCGTATTAGTGTATTGATATCATCATCGCTAATTATCATCAGAAGCAGCTATCCCTAATGAATTATATAACAGTCTCAAAACTGCACCTCATTCATTCCAGGCTAGTATCTGACTCTGCTCTAACAATTAAGAACATGATGATATCATGAACAGTAGTGACTGGTAAGTGAAGACTAGTGCACACCACAAAGTTTAAAATTCTTCGACAAGCATTTCACTATGCTCTGTCACAACAGAGACAGCTGAACAGGCAAGTTCCTAGAGTCACCTAATCACGGATCCAAAATATTGGAAACACACCTGAAATATAATTGAAAGTGCTTTGAGAACTTGTGTAATATAGCATCATCAACAATACGATTATGATAAGCGCCTTTAAGTATGTTTCAACCATGCTTTAGAGGATTTTCATATTTTCACGGTGTCCCTATGTGCACCGGGGTAGTGCACCAGATCCAGACTTAAGATCGGATTCCATAGGTTTGCCTATACAAGTAGGCTAACACAAGGAATTTGGTATCCTAAGAACCACCTGTAGGACAGCAGGGAACTCCCCCTGCTCACCTACATGGCATCCTTAAGTATTCCGCTCACAACACTGTGTTGTACATAAGAGTTTAGCTGATTAAAATATCATCACCCACCCTGTGCGTAGTGCAAGCATGATTAGGGAACTACGTACAATTGCCAGCTACTACCACATATGATATCATCACTATCACGGACTGATGGGTTAGGGTATCTGCTCTGGGTTCCAGGGGTCGTGGTAGTGGTTCAGCGGAATAATGAAAGCTGGATGGCTTAATATATGACTTGCTTATTAACTTAATTGACTTGACCTGGACTGGACCAGGACTGAAACTGGACTTGACTTAACCTAGACCGGGCCAGGACTGGAATGAACTTGGCAAGCTTGACTTGACCTGAACTGGACTAGGACTGGAACTGGGCTTGACTTAACCTTGACTAATCCAGTACTGGAATGAACTTGGCAAGCTTGACTTGGCCTGGACTGGACCAGGACTGGAATGGACATGGCAAGCTTGACTTGGACTGGACTTAACAAGGACTGGATCTGGACTTGACAGGTTTGACCTGGACTACACTTGAACAGAACTGGATCTGGGCTTGATGGACTAGATCTGGACAAGAAACCAGGCACTTTGGATGAACAGGTTCTGGCACAGGTTACACTGTGCTGCAGACTTAAATAGAGCACTCATGACCAGGATTAGATAACCAGGATGCGCATCAGGTGACGGAATCCTTAATGGCGACATCCATCAGAGGACAGCGGAGCTTGGCACCAAAAGACAGGAGGTTGAGGTATGAGGCTGAAGCAGGAGGCTGCCATTACTGAGAGTGGCACCTCTTAGAAGACACAGAGCGGGAACAGCAGGAGAGTGCCACTGACAGAAAATAATGTTCTTAAGTGTTAGAGTGAGTTAGATATTGGCTTAAAATGGGGGGAAGCGTGGTCATGAAACTGCTAGATCATTTATTAGGTTAATCCTTTTATTAGGATTTGCAGCTGCTGTCCACAAGTCGCACATCAGAGACAAAAGAGCCGCATGTGGTTCAAGAGCTACAGGTTGGCCATCCCGGCTTTAGCTGGAAGATATGAAGCTTCAATGCTTATTATTAGTTCCTTTGCAATTTACTCTCCTCTGTGTGATAATTATGTGACTCTCTGCTCTTCAGCTGATTGTGCATTTCATATTAAACCGTGTCTTGTGCTTACTATACAATTTACATTTTTGCTAATTAATGTCTCAGTACCTCTGTGTTGTGTGTGCACAACAAAATCCTGTTATTTGAATATTACTATCATAGGGCTGGTATGATTTGTAAATATCTCACCATATTTGTTTTTGTCTTACATTTTAATTGATTCCAATGAAATGTATTTATTTTTATTCTGACATTTTGAGAACTTGTTTAAGAACATTAATGTTACAATTTGTGTAGGTTGCACGCCTTAAATGGTTTCTTTCCCCAAAGTCTTGTATTCCAGTTGCTTGAACCCTTAATTAGTCCCTGCTTCTACCATCACTAATTAGTGATTTAAAAAATTACAGAGCTGCAAGGTGTATATGTGCAGCAATACCTTGCATCCATTAGTCAATTATTCTGTTAGCTCAAGGTGCCTGTAACCCAGTATCTGATTGCTTCTGTGTGTTTTACAATATAATTTGCCTATGCAATTTGTATACACACTGGGGTAGATCCAGAACGTTACCGTTTCGTTTCAATGCGTTGCGTATCTACGCGCTCGTAATTACTATGCACTCCCTTTGTCACTCGCCTCGGTTGGCCGTAGTTTAGCCGTGTCATGCTTTCCAAACTGTACCTACATTTTTCTAAGCGTAACTTCTGACGGCCTTAATGGCAGAACGTACTTACGCACCTAAGCACGCTCGTACTGTACGATTTAAATGCAATCCCCCGTCTACATTTCGTAACTGCATCATACTTACGGCTATCGTAATATAGACACGTCCCCTCGAACGTTGTTATGCTACTGTTACGTGAAAGCCCCTTACGCTCAGAGTTACGTTGCATTACGTAGCGCAACATCTGCCGCGCACATGCTCAGAACAATTGGACAATATTTAATTGGTCTGGGTGCTATGAATATATTAGCACTGAAGGACTGGACCACTTAATCAGGCCCTGATCTGTTCTCCATTCCAACATTTTTTTTATTAATTACAGTTTTAAAACATGAAGCTCCAGAAAAAGACAGCAAATACTTTGACATACACTGAGTTACAATTATTGAGCTACATCCAGACTTAAGTAAGTGCTTGAAATAAGTTACTCCTGGGCTAAACCATGTTGATTGCAGGGGGAGTCAAGTTAATTGTATTCTTTGTATGCAGGGATATATCTTTGAATTGCTTACTGCACACAGATACTGACCAGCTTTACTATCAAACTGTTATAAACTTCCCATGCGTGACGTTTGGTGACATGTGATGTAACCTCATAACTTATTTAAAATAAATTGACACAACAACAGAATAGTGGGAATAAAAGATGTTTATTTAATTAAATAATTTTAATAGATGCAGTCATCTTAAGGAGGAACTGCCACTAAATTTTTGATGGGGGACATTGAAAGCAGCAATATGAACCTGTCGAACGTAAATAACATTAACAAGCAAACAACAGGTAAACATAAATAACTTTAACTTTACCAACCACAAAAAAAAAAGAGGTCTTACACACCAGGCTCACCCCGCCCACCGAAAGGCACGACACTCAAATTGGAGTGCTACAAGAGACCGTCCTTAAAGACGGTCTACAACCCATGGCATCGGACCTCATAACACAACCATGACAGTAACCACGATCCCACTCCTTCTCACCACCGTTTATACTTCCATGTCATACTGTCATGCATAATAAGCTGCTTTCCACCCACCATGGTCCCTCTGACCATACCGCCACCATCAAAGAAGAAAAA
>WWET01000779.1:91385-116168 GCA_011038615.1 Limnodynastes dumerilii | reverse complement strand
TGCCCATGCCAGCCTCCATATCTGCCCATGCCAGCCTCCATATCTGCCCATTACCACTTACCTTTGATGTCTTCTACCTTCCCCTCCTTTCCTTCTGCTGTCCCTCTGGCGGTCCCTGCGTCTGTGTTAGGCTCTCCCTGCAGCTTTGCCTCCGGCTGTCTCCCCGCGGTGCAGCAGAAGGTAAGGAGGGAAAGGCTGTCCCTCTGGCGGTCCCTGAGTCTGTGTCAGGCTCTCCCCGCAGCTCTGCCTCTGGCTCTCTCCCTCGCATCACGCGCTGAACAATGACGTTGGGTGACCTAAGGTCACCACAACATCATTGTGCAGCAAGCACCACGGGGAGACAGCCGGAGGCATAGCTGCGGGGAAGAGAGCCATACACAGACACAGGGACCGCTGGAGAGACAGCAAAGGTAAGTTAAATGTAGGATTTTTTATTTTTTTTTATTATTATTTTTTTAGCACTCGAGTATAAGCCGAAAAACTTGGCTTATACTCGAGTATATACAGCCGGAGTTATTTCCATATATATCCATATTATAATTCGATTTAATAAAAAATCTATTTAAAAAACTATAATAATATACAGTGCATTAATAAATGTGTGTGTGTGTGTGTGTTCAAAACATTTAATAAATATTATTAATAAGCTAAAGTGCTTGAATTATTTAATATAATTAAGTAAAGAAATAAATTTGAATAATAGTAATAGAATTTCATGATTTAATAAATATGCCCTTTAGTGTATTATAATGCAAATTATAATATGCAATATAATATTAGAGTTTATGATTAAATTATAATAATAAAAACATAAGTTTCAAAAACATTTTTTTATTTTAAATGTGAAAAGTCCATAAAAGAGATATATAATAGAGATTAATATATAGTTGACAAGTGCTATAATCATGAAAAGCATTTTTGAAACATGTTACAACAATTTTTATAAAAAAATATATAAAATACTTACATAAATATAACAATATAAAAGCATGATTATCAAAAAAAGTGTCATAAATAAATCATAAATGAAAACAATATTTTATTACTGATACCATATTATTATATAAATAAAGGGTCTAAATAAGATCTATTTCTTTTAAATAAATTATATATAAAATCTATTTATTGTTAATATATTATATTTAAATTCTATTTATTCTAACTATATCATAAACTTGTTACCCTCTATATCATAGGGTTGTTTTGGCACCACTGTATCCATAAGAAAGATCATTCTTGTTTCTAGGCTATTATCCCAGTCACCTCCCCTTATGTCCATGCCAGTTTTCTCCAAGGCATGATCTCTTAAATCTTTTGGCTTACAGTCAAGACATGACAGGAAGTATCTTGCTAAACTGGTAAGTGCCTTTTGATTATTTTTGTCTTTCTTAGCATTTATTTATTTTTCCTATATGTCTTATTTAATCGTTGTTTCATTTTACCTATGTATTTTAATTAACAGACACAATCAATACCTCTCTCTGCCAAATTTATCTTTGTAAGATGGGCAAACCTTACATCTTCCACATTTATAAAGATCCAATTTTTCCAATTGATCTAGTCTTTATCTTATTTCTAGTACAATGACAATCAACCAAACTAGCACAATCAAACTTCTCTAGTTCATAGGCATTCTTTCAAGAAAACTGTTGTGGTATGGGGGCCATGCTTCAAAACATGCCAGTAGAGTTTGTTTTATGGTGCTAGGAGATGTTGTCTTTCTTGTTTTCTTGCCATTTTCATGGCTTTTTGAATATATTTCTTACTGTGCCCTATTTTTTTCAAACAGTCTGACAATTGTTCTCCTCCAAGCAGTCCTTTTTCATCCACAAATTCTCTTGTAGGACTTAATTTGATGGGTAAGTGCAAGCTCATAGCCTGTAAAATACTATTTGTCACTGTTGGTTTTCTATAGAGCTGTCATGAGCGTATACAATCAAACTTATAGTGATGTTGAGAAAATTAAATAATATTTCAGAAAAAAGTCATAAAAACTGCACTCCTAAATCATGCCAACATAATAATTTACTAATGGGTGGTGGTAATAATAATTACAATGGAAAGATGAAAAATTATTCTGGGTATTTAACCAGATAACTATTTAATGTGGGGGCGCTATATGATGCTCCAAACATAACTCTCTAATAGCCAAGAACATCACACTGCCCAATATTGGGGGTTATCTCTGGTCAAAATGTTTTTTTTTTAAAAAGGGTCAGAATGTTTATATCTGAATACTGGGTAAGTTCTTCATTTTCCATCAAATCAGTTTTTTGTCCCACACTAAACGATAATCAGACCATGTTTTTGTAAGGTGTATGGTCAAGTTGCATGTTTATCCATTTTTCCTTTTGCCTTTTGTAGGTTCCTTGGGGCAGGTGAGGACTCTTATAACCCTGGGCCCTGGGTTGTCATTCCATCCTTATTATAATCTGCCACTGGCCCAACATAAAGCGAATATTGAACAGTTAGTCGTATCCAGACAATATTATAAAAAAGAGAAATAGACAAGCATATGAATACAGATAATGACACACACAGAAGCATGTTACAGATATAAACAATATTATAAGATTAGGATAAATGGAGAGAATTCCATAGCAAACCTAGAATAGAATAATGTATTATAGGACTCAGCTGAATCTGTGGTATTGGGTAGGGCTCAAAGTGGGGTGGTACACAGGGCTATGCCATACTGTCACTTCTCAAACTGAAAAGCTATAAATCTCCATTCACTTCTATTATTTCTATATTTTCATACCACCACTTCTAAATTTTCATTTCGAACACTGGTATTGGACCAAAGATTACAAATAAATTCCTAAATGATATAAGACAATAACCGAAATCAGACACACCGGTTCATCTTCAGAAATTACTTTTCAAATATTATTGTTTCTCTAATTGAAAAAGAAATACATTTCCAATGATCACCTCATTCTTACCTGGTCTAATAATTTATTCACAAACAGATCTTGCCCAAAATGTAGATTAGAAAATTCCATGCATTTTCAAGAATGAGGTTAGGTAAGATAGGTAAAAGAGTATTTTGTATAGTTTTATCTAGTTTTTGATAACCGTTATCAAATAATCTGCAAATAGAAAACCAAAACTTGGTCTTCATATTCTCCCTCTTCTCTCTCTCTCTCTCTCTCTCAGTTTAATTGAAGCTGCCCTAATAGATGCGGCATCGTCATTCAAATAAACTGTATTGGTTAAACAGGCTCCTATAGAATTCCTGTAGCATTAATTAAGTTTCCATGAATGATGGTGCCATATATGTTAGGTCAGCGTTAATTACAGAAACAAACTTGTTCATACATTGTTCCTTTAGGAGCCCTGTATAACCAATACTGTATATGTGAATGATATGGCTGCATATTTCATAGATGATGTCAATGTAGCCCAGGGGGCAGGGTGATTTATAGAGAGTGGCCCTGCAAAGTGCTCCTATTTAAATCACCTTGGGGAACTCTACATGTGCTCCTGTGTGTGGGGGCTCCTTTGTATTCGGGGGGCAATATGGTGCAATAATTAACTCATCCAAAATTTTCTATAAAAAATTTATGCCAATCCTTAATTTAAAGTAAACATACTTGCAGTAGATTAAGGCATTCTGGCTCATGAGAATGTAGTTTTGCATGTAACAATATTTTATTTAAAACCTACTGCAGATGGGCCTGCGTTCTTCAAAGTCAGTGATGGAGATAGGCTGGGCTGTGGACTCCTAGCAGGTCCCTGGAAACCACTCCTGAAGCATGTAGAGAAACAGACACCCAGAGGACAGTGTAAGATTGAAATCACTTTGCTCATTGGAGAAGCAAGGGTAATGGAGGAAACAGGAGGCAAAACAAGGGTGTTCCGGAGAAACAGGGTCACTAAGAAATCACTAAGAATCACCAACCAAAACAGAATATAGCAGGAGAGCGCAGGGTGAGTCAAACAATATAATCAACATCATGTTGTAGCACCAACACTTCTTAAATATACTGACCCCTGATTGGTCAGCAGCCTCCTACTCCTGTTCCTATTTGTTTGTGTCCTGGCAGTGACCAATCAGCCAGAGTACTAATGGAAAGCTACTTGTGAGCATGTGCATGCCAGAGCTGCCGCAGTGTTCCAAGTGGCTTTGTTTACATGCACGTCTGAAGAAGGGCACGACTGAGGATCCATGCCTTTGGGCATAGCAGCAAGGGACCAGCAGTGGTGGTGTGAGATTTTCATGCTGTCATGATTAGCATGTAACATGAAATTGTAATGAAAAGTTCCAAAATAGGTTGTAGAAAGTCAGACATAATCTGTGGCAGGTGAAAATGTTTTTATGTAAATGGTGATTACTTCCATCTGCATTAGGCTCTGGAGTGGGCGCATTAGTTTGGATATGCCCTTTCTGTACAATGACTATGTGCATCCACCACTTCCCTCCCATAACACGCCTATCAAAATGCAAGCGGACATAGCTCCAGTGACATTTAGGTCTGCATCAGACATGATTGCATGTACATTGTTTCTGAGCATGAGCAGTGCAAAATGATGCCGAGATACACTACGCAATCTGGCATACAGTGACCTCTGGGTTGGCCCTAGTGTATCTTATGTCATACTATAAATAGGATTGCAATAAACACAAGCAGAACATTGGGGTAGATCCAGAACTAAGTATGCTAGCGTATTTACGCTTACCGGCGACATAAAAACGCTGTTTTGTATGTACTGTTCATGCATGTGGCAGATGTTATGCCACATAACTTTGAACGTACGTACCAGCATCGTATCAACAGCATAACTATGAAAGAGGGGGCGTGACATCCATACAACACCCGTAATTATGCTTCGGAGGCGGAGTGAGGTATTTAAATCGTACAGTATGGGTGTGCTTAGGCAGTTATGTACGTGTAGCCTTTACATACGTCAGTACGCTTTGAAAAGTTGAGGTAGGGTTTGGCAATTATAAAATGGCCAAAGTATGTACAAGCAAGGGGAGTGCCCAGGAGAGTGCATCAAAAATACGCTAGTGTAATTATGCTACACAAAGAAACTTAATGGAAACGTAGGCCTGGATCTGTACCATTGTGTTCAGGGCGTCTTGTAAGTTACAAAAAATACTTGCTTTATTTGAAAGTGGACGTAACGATAAACTGTATGGTAGATACTGTTAAGGAATTAGCAATTAAAATGGAACGTGCTTATGGAAAAATGCAATTCAAAAGAAAGATCTGTCTTATTATTACCTTTTGCTGTCATTCAACAACTGCTGCTAGCAGCCTTCTGTATAATTCAGCCTTTTTGTTAGGTCAAGAATAGAGATGTAGGAAAGGAAATGGTCTTAGAAAACAACGTCTCCTTTACCTTTGCAAACTTTTTTCATTACACAGCAGCTGCAATGAAAAAAGGCCCTTAATTTCACAGGCAACACCTGTGAAAACAGAGTGACAAGAGAAGAGAGATTCTCTAACCCCCTGACAAGCACTCAGCAGCCTTTTGTTTGGTTGCCCTGAGACACAGGCTTTGTTGATCTATTCACTTTGGTCACCTCAGCTGTGACAGTTTGAAATTAGACCATTATCTCTTACTGAGGTAAGGTGCAAAGAACAAACGAAGGAGAACAAAATGGGGGAAGGGAAGTTCAGAGGAGGACAAAATGTTTTCCTGGTGTTACTAAGTATTTGGCCATGTCTAAATATTTCCATAAGGTAAAAGTGTGAAGGAAGCTCAATGACCTCCTATGGTTTCCATTGAGTATCTAAACGTGTCAACTCATTAAGCTTACCATATGAATGCCCCTAGTGTGCAGAATCTATGCTCTTCATTATCTATCTGTTTACAATGAAAATACCCTATGAAATTCTGGTAACATTTCAGACAATCAATAAAAGCTTAGTACTATCACAAAGGATTCTAGCTGGGGCATTGCAAGTGATTGTCTTTCTGTCTTTTACGTGATAATTAGAAGTCAGGAATACATTTTCTCCCAACTGAGGAACCTGGAAGGAATCACATCTTTTGTGAGCGAAAAGGTTTAACTTGGCAAAAAAATGATTATAACACTCACCATAAGACAGCCTGGAAAATATACTTGATTAAGTTAAGGAAGTGAGTATTCTACAAGTATGTGTAATTCGATTCTGAAAGCTGGAGGTTTTCAGTACTACCATAGGAAGATAATCTATGAATGCCACACCAGGACTGGAGAATTTGCCAGCAGGAGAGGGATTTGGGGCAGCGGCTAAATACCAGATACTGGGACACATTGGGTGGCCTCCTGGCTGGTCTGCAATTGCCTTGTGGAAATTTCTCATTGTCCCTGTAGCGATTGCAACTATGAAACTATTGAATAATGTTATTAAAACATTTTGCAGTGTAAAAAAGTGCAAAGTGCAGTAAAAATGTATCTCAGACTTATAGAAAAGGAAGCAAGGGTCGGTTAGGAACAATGGACCGGATTCACACCTAAGAAGCTCTGGTTTCTTAGGTGCGTAATTTTAAGAATGTAACTGCTACGCATGCGCAGTAGTACATTTACGCAATCTACGTACCACTTAGGTATGTAGATGTCTTTAAAGCCTGCGCGGAGTGGTTTAGGTAGCAAGACTCGGGAAGTGCTTAGTTAGAAGGGGGAGGGGGGATTTAGATTAGCCATGGAAGGTGGGGAGAGGCATTCTCCATGTGTAGTTACCTTCTTCAGAAGGAAACTATGCATGGTTAGTTAAGGTAACCCTATGGCACTCTTAAGTGCCATAAGGTACCTAAAAATGGGGGTGAGTTAGGGCTGAACGAGTGAGTTAGGTGCAGTTCTGTCCACATCTAACTCACTCTTACTTGTGAATACAGTCCGATATGATGTAAAAGCCATTGAGGGGGAGGGGGTAGGAGTAAGTTTACAGGCAACACTTCAGAGATTGTAGTGTGGTCAGGGGAGGTTTTAGCAGTGGGCCAATAGGAGAAGATAGTATAAAAGCCATTTTAGGGACTTTGGGGCCGATTCTTAGCCATGGCCGAAAGGGGAATTACGTACAGCTCGTACATAATACCCCTGTATTGAAGGTTGTGCACATGCGCACAACCTTCTTACAACACCATAACGGCTGGCGTATGTAACCAGCTCTTACGAAAAGGGGGCTTCCCCCCCTTTACGCATGTTGCATCTCCGCTGGAGACTAGGGGGCGGGGCAAGGGCAGCCCCATTACGATCAGGTATGCAGTCATAAGGCCGCATACCTGATCGTAAAAGTTAAGGTAGGATGCACTCCCCGCTACGATGTCGGCCATAATGACCTAGGTCTGGATCCGGCCCTTTCTCTTCTTTCATCTATATTATCACTATCCAGAGCAAAACATGTTTCACCTGATAAACACAACAGTTCGTCTTACATTGTGTTGACATCATTTTTAAAGCTAAGAGAGAAAATGATCAAACAGCTGTTTGCTTTGTATTTCTGTCTTTCTCTCTCTAAACCTGGTCGCAACAGAGAAATCACTAAATTCTCCAATGCTTTTCATGACATTGCTGTCCCTGTTGTTTCCTATGGGGAAACATCCATACCTTCTATCCCCAGTCATAAGTATTTTTGTAAAATAAAATGAAATCCAGGATGTAAAGGAAAGTTTTAATAATAACAATATATAAGGTATATAACATTTTGAACTGCCATAAAATATATCCCTATTTGGGGAACATGTTTAAAGCCAAGAAACAAGAATAATCTAGTTAACAAAAGAAGAAACAATGTACACTTTTATTTTACTTTATAATACAACGTCCTTTTATTAGAGTGTCATCTGTTTTGTAAATAATATAAGAATCTGTCCAGACAGGTTCTAGCTTTACCCACCACTGAGACATAGGAACATGATATGGCAAAAAAAATATTGATGGAATTGTTTCTTTTGGAAAATCATGTTTTATAAGATTGCTAAAATAATAATTGTGTGCAAACTGGCTCCCAGCAACAGCCAAAAAACAAGACCATAGCTGAACTACAGCAAACGCTTGACTCAGCCCCTAAGGGTCGATTGCTTATATGTGCTAAACAACCATGCTAATCATTTTCTTCTAGCTTTGTTATTGAATAGACAGCAGGCTAAATTGAACTCAGAAATATGAGTACAAAAATGTGACTAAACAGCAGGGCGTCATTATTATTATTATTATGATTAGTATTATTAATGTTTATTTATATGGCACCACAGATTACACAGAATAAACAAAATGAGAAACAAAGTGATGCATATTACAATACAATGATGACAGCAATATAGAGAAATCCAATACAACTCTAAATTAGATGAACAAAGGCTGTGACAGGGAGAGGAGGTGGAGGACAAGGGATGGACCCTGCTCACGAGAGTTTACAAGTGGTGGTCCATATTCTGCTCACCACTTTGACATCTTAGTGTTCTAATTCTACCAAGTCCACTCATACAACTAGAATCTTGGTTCTATTTTTACCTCTGTCAATTTTTAGACACTCTGAAAGTACGACTTTTAAATCACACCTTAGAAACAGCCCTTGAGTGGTTCCAGTTACTTCTCTTTTCATGTGTCAAACAAAAACCTGATGGACCGGATCCAGACCTACATACATTAAGCTACTACTTATGGCAGCTTCTTAGCCTTTCTGTAACATCTGCGCTTGTGCCTGATGTTATGCTGTAGATCTAAAGGCTTACAGAGTGCAATTCCGTATGCTAGGTGATATGGACGACAGGGCGGTCCATCCCCTCCACTGGCCTAAACTCCGCAAGCTGGGCAGAGGGAACCATTTAAATTATATAGTGTAAACTGGATTACAGACTTCCATAGGGATCAGAGGTTGTACGGACCACAGATCTGCATGGGAGACTTAAAGTTGTTCTAAGACTGTGTAAGTGGTGCCAAATCCACCTGTGACATGGGAGTTCATATATCTCTGACGTGTGGACTATCGGGCCTCTGTACATACAAAGTGCATACAGAGGTCTGGATTTGGTCTGATACCTTGAAAAACTTTCATTGAAAGTTGGTGACAACCGGGGGAATGGCAGAGGTCTTCATTGCTGCCGACAACTTCTGCAAATACCTCTCTGATATTAAAAGGACAGTGAAGGAGAAGAGATAGAGGAAAGGAGTACAGCAACAGGCACAGGTGGCAAACCCCCTTATTTTATACAGTGTTTATGAGAAGGACGTCAAGCAGCTGCTTCCTTAAGATGTTTTCGAAGGTGTGAATTTCTAGAACACAGACATGCATCCTAAGAAGTTAATACAGTGAATCTTTTAAGTTTTGTGAAACACTGTTTGCTAATAAAGACAAAGAAAATAAAAGAAACATTCTGGGTCTATGAAATATGATTATGATTAATTGCATACATAATCATCTAAAATCTCTATTGGGCCATAGCAATGATTTCTGAGGGCCTGATTAAGGGAGACTACATGTGCTCCTGGCCCCCCTTTCTCAAGGGGTCCTCTACTGACTGTCATGGCAACTATACACTAACATTGCAGCCTCTTAGATATCTGTCATGTCAGTGCAGCACTGCAGCCATGCAGGTGACTGAGTATGACATGTTTCATAGAACGTTAAATCTGGTTTGTAAAAGAGTTTACCTATGCCTGATGGAATATGTCACGCCCCTCTCACATGTGGACTATGATGATTTATGTGTCTATAACCCTTCCTTAAGTCCGACAGAAGATCCGTGCCGAAGTGCCTACTGCCACCCACCTACTCTGCCTCATTTGCATGCCTATCATGCTCCCCTTGCAGGGTTTAGATATGCGGATGTCGGGGCTTGAATCTCCATGCATATGGAATTATGGGCAAGCACACTAATAATGTTTAGGTAGCCTTATCCAAGCGACTTGTGTAAGTCCCCTAACATTATTAATTCAGGATCAGATCCATGGTCAGCAAGGGCAGAGGGCCAAGATCCAGGCAGTACATGGTGGAGAGGAGTACTTCTCATACTAAGCCTACTCTGTTATAAATAGTAAATAAAAAAATCTAATTAATTGCAAAAATGTTTGTGCTATATCACTAAAAGTGAGAATCAATAATAGAATATTTTTTTGTATCCTCTTTGTATCAGGGGTTATGTACTCATTTCTTTGTTGTTTATTAGTGAATAGGCTTTACTTTTACTCATTTGACATCAGAAAGAATTCCCTATTAGCACATGAAACTGGTGAGAATACTACATCTCTGTGGGGTACAAATTGTCGAGTTCAGGCTAATGCTTTCCTCATTATTAGCTGTGAGAGATTTTTGGCCACCCACAGGAGCATTTATAATTCACATATGCTCCAAACACAATAGTAAGGCTGTTACATTTGATCAAATTATTTTATACATTGCCAGTACTCGAATAGTTTGAGTTTATGTACCATTAATATAACTTATTATTATATTTACAATCTTCCAATCCGTATGTATTACTTATGGAATATAGCTTGTTTAAATCAAGACATCAGTATCATTGTAGCTCCATATGGTCAAACAAATCTTTTGAGACTTGTAATATTTTCGAACTTTTAATAAAATATACAGTGCGCTATTTCCTATGTTTTCTTTTGTATAATTAGACAATAAGGATGTGTAATAATTACTGCTAGAACATTTATGAATATGTGCATATGTACACTATATAATAATATGTTTAATACTTAAGTTCTAATCATACCTTCATATTTTTTTATACAATTAACAATATAAAATGTATTATATATGCTATAAAATGAAATAGAAGTTTAAACAATGGCTACAACAAATAAAATCAGTTTTTGAGACATTTACTCTTTCAATTCTAAATAATTTGTTAAATAACCTCCTATATAGCTATTGAAGCAAGGAACACTCATTGTAGCTGGATGGTATTTTTTTTTATAATAGATCAGGAAAAACAGTGCAGTAATTCTTTGCATAGTGAACTCTGTTCTGTTTGTGTCATTACAGGGGGATTAAGCACTGATTAAATGAACCCATGTTTAGGAATCATTCAGGTAGAACAGGAGGTGTCTACTAAAGGGATATGCTGTATGCAGTATTTTCCATGCTATATGTTGTTACTTAATTGCCAGTGTGTGTGTGTGTGTGTGTGTATGTGTGTGTGTGTGTAAAAGCACATTAAAAATACAAATATATGTGTGACTGTTTGAATATTTAGAATTTTAAATAAATTCATATACAATTGTACAGTTGTACTTACATTTTTGTCATTTGCAATGTGGTTAGCTGATATGCAGCCAAGAGCTAAACCAATGAAATAAAACCCTTAATATTAAACAAATAACTTACTGAGATCAGTCACAACAGCTCAAATCATGCAGGATACAGTTCAATGACCACCCAGTCAGTGGAGTTAATATTTATATAAGTCTGAAGAACAATTTTGGCATGAAATTAGCGTAATATTTTTAAAGAGCCAATACATCTGCTTAATCAACTGAGAACTCCTCCAATATTTATCTAAAACGTATAAAATAAGGTGAGCTGATTTCAAGTTGAAACATATAACACTGGTTAACGTTTCGCTCTTTGTGTAAATTAATATGACACCTACACAAAAGAAACTCATCAAAGGTTCTGGGCTTTCATTAAACAGCAGGTGTGAAATACCTTTCCACTGATATGTTGCCATTATACTTAATTTCCAGCTTTTGTTATTTTCTGGAAGTCTTCTGTCTTGGAACAATGAAGTTGTAAATGGCAATGATCTTTGTCTTTATTATACAGTGAAAATACAAATGATCATATGTAAGAGATAGAAATAACACCCATACAGTTTAAATACAATTAATATTTACAAGGTGGGAATAAAAATTGTACTTTAACTATAATTGTTAGGTAAATTTTTGTTCATCAAAACTAATTTATCTTAGCATAAATGCACATGACTGCTTAGCCAGTGTTACTATGGAGTCTATTTACTTACTTCTTTGTTTTCCTGTGAACAAAGCTGCATCAGGCTAGCTTATCTTCACTGCGAGCCTGGCATCTTCCTTCACAGTATTTACAAATACTTACCCCTCCTGCGAGGTCCTGCAATGATCTGTGAGGTCATCGCAGGACCTTTCATTTATACAAAGTATAACTGAAATCCTGTGCATGCACATACCTACGGCGCTGCTAAGGACGCCCGATCCATGATCGGGTGTTGCCGTAGCGACGCCGGGCAACATCTGCCCGGTGCATGCGCAGATTGGCTGAAAAGATGATCTTACGCTTACGTTGTTCTGGATCAGCCTCATAGACTCCATTACGGGACTGAAAATTTCAAGTCCCAACATATAAAAAAAACACTGCGCATGTGCAGTGTGTTCATATCGGGACTTGTAAATCTTCAGAGTCAGATGCGGCTCCTGGATAGGTGAGTTTTCACTTTTTTCTTTATTTCTTTACTATTAATAATATTATAAATGTATTTATTTTTTATGCTAAATATAAAATGCAAAAAAACCTACTTTTTTTTTATTTACACACATATATGTTTATTTCAGCGGTCTCTCCATACACACATAATAACAGCTATGCCATCCTGAGATGGTGTTATTTTTACACCTGGAGCGGAGTGTAAAGCTCTGCTCTGGCATTGAATAAATATAACAAAGCGCCGACCCACTCTGAAAAGAACAGGCCGATGAAGACCCCTGATATTTACATGGATTGCCATGGAAACTGCTATTTTCCGTGGCGAACCATTGTTTGTAAATATGAAAAACTTCATTTTCATGTGATAATGCCCATTTTCACATGAAAAGTTAGTAAATAGAGCCCTCTGAATCTAGTACATAATGTTAAGATAGCAGATGAGTAAAAGATCTATTGATTTAATATTCTGCAATGTCTTGTACAATGGGTCCGATACAGAATAGAATTGAATGCTGAATAAGCTTGAAAAGGGTTAAATTGTCTGGTAATGGCATACACTGAGCCCAACCTATCAGAACAGGCCCATGACATGTGGTTGCAGGAGGCTGGAACCACAAGTTTTATATCCCTCAACCAATGACCATGGACTTCAGTTGGTGAAATTTGCTGTTTGTTATAAAATAGGTTAAACTGCTGGGGGAGGTCTTCCTTTAAAGTTTGGACTCAAAGCTAATTGCTCCCTCTTTTGTTCTTGCTGTGTTCTCTGATTTATATCTTATATATTTTTTTTCCTTCTTCTCCTTACACTTCTTCCTTATCCATATCTTTACTCTTCTCCTCCCTTTGCTCCACCTTTTCTGTCTTACCTCTTATTTACTTTGTTCTTCCCAGTCATGGCCTGCTGCAGAGGTCCCATCATACCTGGCACCTCTGCCGCAAAATCTATGTGGTCCATATGGGGACAGGTCTGTTGCTGACAGCCCCCTGCTGCCGAAATTCCCCAAGTCTGGCCAGGCTTGCGACCTTGGTTTAGGCCGAATCTGATGCCGGCTCCCATTCTTGCAGGACTGATATCATACTGTGGCCAACTTTAATGCGGGTGTGCGGAAGTGTTTCCCACACCTTGGATGTGCACCTGCACGAGTACCACGGTCTATCCCTTGTGCACTGGAAATTATGCTGCTTCTAGTGCGCGGCATGTAAGGCACTCCAGTACCAGAGACAGTGTTTCCTTCAGTGCAGGTGTGTCTAGCAAGGGGAAGAGTAAGAGTGCTGGCAGGGATGCCCCTGTCAGTGACTCACCTATGATCTCCTACAAGCAAGTGAGTATATACTCTGCCTCACGGAGCCTAATTATCACAGGAAACAAAAATGTTGAAAACAAAACACAACTGTAGGGCAAAGAAAGACCACCACACACATAGGTCACAAATTAACCCCTTCCCTGAACCTAATAAATTTGAACACCTGGGAACCCGTGACACTCAGAGGAGGGTGGGACATCACTCATGGCACAGCAGACATGACAAGCCTATAAGACACCTGGCCCAATATCATTCTTAGCTCCAGGTTAAGCAAGAGGGATCAGCATCACACACGTCAGTTATTAAGTCGAGGACCCCCTTCGGACCCCCATCATTCACACCACCGGTCATCTCATCTCTCCAGTGCCAGATCCCATATATGGCAACAGTACTATTCCAAGTCCTCTAGGCGTAGAAGCCACAGGACTCGTTCTCTTTCGGTCACAACAACAACTAACTCTGGATCTGACTCTCCTTCTATTGCTGTTAAATCTTACATCTCAGCAATTTTTCTGCAGATTCGTCACAGTCGGGAACATGAGTGCGTTGAAAGCACAAGGCAAGAACCAGCTGCTACCACTCTGACTCCTATAGCTGAAACCACAGATCAGCAACCCGCAGCAGCTGAGATACCCGTTCCAGTTGAAACTACCACTCAGGCAACAGGTAGCTACAACATCTGATTAGTAAGTCAATTCCTCGCACTTTACAGCATAACACATCACCCACTATGTCTTCTATATCCCACTCCTCCTTTTCATCCTCTTCTAGCAAAGGTACTAGTAATCTAGGGACAGGAGTAGGAAACATAAATGTTAAATCCCAATGCAATCAGTGTTGATTTACTGCTCCTATACTGCCTTATTGATGGGGCTTTGGGGTTAGCATAAAAACAAAATCAAGAAAGGCTAAAATATTGATATATTTACTGTCACCATGGCAGGAAAACACTTACGGCAGCGCAGCATAAAGGACCTGTGGTGGAGGAACAGCACAAAAATGACTTGGCTTCAAAATATATTTACTTTTTCGGATTGTTATCTAAAAATGAATGACATTCCGGTACATTCCAAAGGCGTGGCTTGGCATTCCTATGATGAGAAATTCCATTAAAAACTGACAGTCAGCCCAGCTTCAACCTAGTATATAAGGATGTTGCACTGTGGCTGGACGTGACACACTGAGAGACTGAAACCATTTCTGTGCCTGCGGCCTCGACTTTGACTAGGCAGAGGTTTCAGACACAGGGGCGCCAAAGTGCACCCCAAATGACGGCTTCCAAGAAATCTAAGAATTTCTAACATCTTCCTTGTTGAAATTTTGTTGAATCTTTAGCAAGTTTGGATCTACTCTCCATTCCCATACACTTCTACTCCTGATGGATGACCAAGAAGAATGGAAGGTAGAAACCATCATGGATTCTAAAAAGATTTGAGGGTCTCTCTTTTTTTTGGTACATTGGATGGGTTATGGTCCTGACGAAAGGGAAGGTAAAAGAAGGCTGTAGAAGTTTGCTGGTTTGGGGCACTCCTTAATTGTGACAGACATATAACTCCACGTGTCTATGCAAGTGGTGCAGAGAAAAGAATAATGGCTAAAGAACGGGACAATAAGCAACAAGAAAGTATTGCAAAGGTTGGAAGAATTCATGATTACTTTACTAGCATCAGACAGCCTGTTGGTTTAACTTCAGAAGTGTTGGAGCAAGCAGTGGCATCAACAAGTTAATCTTCATCACTGCAAGCTGCAGAGTGTGAAACATCTTCTTTTTCACATGCAAGTGAAGAAATTGAAAATACATGTGATCTAATGGAGGAAGAAAGTTCAGATCATCAAAGGAATGTTCAAGAACGTTTTTTCATCAAAAAACACTAAACAATGAAACAATCAATAGTTTGTGGCTATGTTTCTCTCCAACAACAGGCAAAGTCTACTGCTACATATGTAAACTGGTTGCTACTGACAAAGGTAAATTGTCGAGTTATGGATTTTGTGATTGGAAACATGCACATGAACGGTTGAGTGATCATGAAAAATCTAAATCTCATCTGGAAGCAGTATTCATATTGGCAAAGCATTGAAAGATTACTGGTGGAATAGACCAGGACTTAGCAAGACAGGAAACAGAATTGTGTGGATATTGGCGTAAGATTCTCATGCGTGTTGTGAGTACCATCAAATTGCTTGCAGAACGGGGATTGGCATTTCGAGGAACAGATGAAGTGATTGGATCACCAACCAATGGAAATTTTCTTGGAATTTTGGAACTGCTTTCAGAGTATGACCCATTTCTTGCTGCACATGTTAAGTTAAATGCCAATAAAGGTCGAGGGCACACAAATTACCTTTCATCCACTGTTTGTGAAGAAGTAGTTGAGATAATGGGTCAACACATATTAAAACAAATAATCCAAAGGATAAAGACTTCAAAATATTATTAAATTTCACTAGATTCATCCCCAGATGAGTCTAACATTGACCAGTTAACTTTGGTTATACGCTACATGGAGTACACATCACCAAAGGAAAGATTTCTAACTTTCATGCCCAATCGTGGTCACACGGGTTCAGATATGGCAAATGCACTTTTTGAATTTTTGGGCTCTCACAACATTGATATAAATGTACTCCGTGACACCACAGCAGAACGTGTATTAACAAGTGAGAGGCGATTATTACAGCGCCTACTGTCCACGTGTGTGGCTGAACTATCGGTACCTGAAGGTCTGAGTGAGTACAAGTTGCATCCAGACTGTCACACCAACCAATCTATACTCACTGTTCACTTCCAACCACACTATATGTGTTATCTTCTACTGTGTATTACACCTAACACCAACTGATGTGTCAGTATCCAGTGTGTATTCAGTGTGTATTTACATTCTGTGCAAAATATCAATTGAACCATTATAATATCTGCAATCTGACATTTGCTATTGGACTCACAACAACCAACTAATTGTCACTTGATTCCTTGTGTCAAAATTTATAATCTATTACTAACGGATTGCCTTACTAAATTATTCTTAATTGGTGGCCACCCTACTCAGGAATTCAAGTTGGATAACACTGTCAAAGAAGTGGATTACATCTGTGAACTATTGAAAGTGTCAATATACATGCAATCCTACCCTTTGTATTTTATGTTTATAATGTGCTGACAGCATATCTATATTAACCATTTTTAATTATAGTGCATACAATAAAACTAATTTGTTATATTTATTTAGCGCTGCCTGGATATTTTCTATATATGCTGTAAATGATATGCTGTAAACTAGCACTCCGAAGCTGCTAGAAATACACAAGGCATCAGGTTTTGTATCTTTTGCAGGTAGTAAATCAAGGTATCTTTAAATGTCTTTTTATTCTGCATCTCAGGAGACATTCAACACTTATGTATATACTTCAAATCATCAAATATTGCTAAATTCATAAACAACCCTTATAACAATCCTTATTATATATTATAATATATTATATATTATCTTGCTATGTTTACAGTGCTAATGCCAAAATTGCCTGATACCAAAAATAAATGAATATGCTTCATTAAATATTCCTAAATTCATAAGTAGTCTTTAAATTCATTAATGAGAATTTCACTTTTCAAATATATATCAATTAAAAAAGTGCTGGTGCAATAGCTAACAGTTCCACTCCATAGTCCAAATAATATATAACAGTTAAAAAAAGAATTTACCCTGGGGAAAATGGTTTACATATCATCACTATATACATATCGGCACTGTACACTTCCTATTAGCTGGCTGCAAAAAACAATTTTTGTTTTGTTTTATACTAGTTTTGCTTGGTGCAGAACCTCTCACAGTGACAGGCTGCACAGCGTTGTCACAGTACACACATAAAGGGAGAAAGGACATTGTGTTCTCTCTCCTTCTCTTGGGTCCACTACAAAATATCGTGAGCTTGTTTCCGATCTAAATCGAACATGTTTAAAAATCAAATAATCGTACCCGAGCATTTCTTGTACATTTATTTGACATTTTAAAAATTTATTCTGGCCACTAACTAGAGCGATTATTTGCCCAATCACCCGATAATTTGATGACTGTGCCAATAATCACTTTAGCGTATGAACAGCTACATTCACTGAAAATTCCCAAAGTGCTATATGTCCTTTATTAAATAATTGTTCTTTTATCTATAGAGTTCTTCCTCTTTCAAGATTACCATTTCCTCAAAATAATGAATGGAGCAGCACTATGGCTGTCTTCTTAATATGAGCTTTGTTTTAAGTAACTAGTAATCTTGAAAGAAGTATGTAACAGTTTTGGAGTATATAACACTTATATCTCACTAGGGGTATCTAGCACCCACTCTTACTCAACACAATTGTACATATGGAATTCTTGGGAAAGTAAAGTGACACTCCCTAGAGTAAGAAGCAGGCAGCTCTGCAAGGTGTTGCACTATCCTATACACTTTTAAATATTTAATAAAGTACCTACTCTTAAACTAATCCATGTAGCAATCTTGATATAACACATAACACATTTTGGTATGAGCTGTGCAGAGATTCATATATGTACATTCTACAAATAGACTATAGTATGTACAACTCTGTGTAGGTCAGTATAAACAAGAATGGCAATTGCCTTTAATTTTCTTGTTTAGTTTGTTTCAAATAAATATATAGAGAGATTGGGTACAGCGCTTAAAAATATATATAAAAATAATAAAACACAATATTATTATTAAACACAATAACAATTATATTAATTGTGTTTTATTATTTTTATATATATTTTTAAGCGCTGTACCCAATCTCTGTATTACTAAATCTTGTCAACTGTTTTGGAAAGGAACCCACTGTTAATTTTGTCTGTGTTTATAAATATTAGTAAAAATGGATTTGATGTGTTTGTTACCAGCATTTTGTCTAGGACCTGGAGGTCACTATATGAGTCCCTAAAGTCCTTATAGTAAATCCACTCAATTAGAATCAAAATGCATTATTCAAAAGTGGAACTGATATTTAGTAAAAGTGCCAGTGGGTATTGTAAGAGGCTGATTTTTTCTTAATAAATATTTATTGAGCCGCAGATTGAGGCACAAGCAAAAAAATTATTTATTATTATTTGTTTTTATGCATTTAAAACAAGCAGCTTTCCAAACGTAGGTCACTTGCAACAGTATACACTCTACAAATTTTACATGACAGTGCTCAGTCATTTACTGAATGCTTCATGCCATACAGCATCCGTGATTATGCAACATGACCAATAATCACTGCTCATCCATGCATACACGCTAAATGGATTGTCCTGATAATTAGATAATAGTATGTACCCAGTTTAAGTGTTAGGAATATATTACAAATCTGTGATGTGAAAGATATGCATAGTAATAAAAACTGATAGATGCAGGTACCACTGACTGAGAATATTTATTAGTGGTTACAGATCAAAGTCTATAATGCAAATAATAAATTCCCAATAATCTGGTGTAGGATACAGTCCCAATAATGACTTTATTTAGGTGGCAAATAACAACAAGGTAATATTGTTCTGCATATTCCTTCTCCACTAATACCACTTTCAGATCGCCACCCCGGCAATATCCCGGGTCTGTGAACCCGGGATATTGCCGTGTCAGCAGAAGATCCCAGGATCACAGACCCTGTTTCACACTGCAGGGCAGACCCGGGAAATTCCGGGATCCGAGGCTGCCCTGTCAGTAGTGTGACTCATCACACTTTGTAATTTGTTTACTGTTGCTCTGGCTACACTTGTTGCCAGGGCAATAATAAACAAATTACACCAATCAAGTAGATTATGTGTTAAAAACCCGGGTTGCACCTTTCATACTGTACCTCTGCCTGGGTCTGACCCGGGAATAACCCTTCTTTTCACTCAGGTTAAATTCCCGGATCATTAGACTCGGGTAGTGGCACCAGGACCCTTTCACACTGAGCCCTTACCCGGGTTTTTGCTGCTTGCCCCGGCAAAAACCCGGGTTTTTAGGGCAATGTGAAAGGGGTATTAGGCTGTCATTTTGTAGAATGTACTATATAGTTATATGTAAAGTTACAGTTGTCTTGCGAATGATAAATTTGTGTTTGTATTATTATGTAATACCAATTATGGCTTGATGAATTTTAGTGGCCTAAAAGGAAACCATGTGTGTAGACCATGGTGTCTGAAACATTTGTTATGGCAGAGGAGCACAATGATCAGTTGTATGATATCTTACTGCCTGTTCTCTTCTATCTAATTACACACTGTTACGCCGGCTGAAGTTAGGGTAGCCTTCGGCCGGCGTAACAGTATGTAATTATGCTGGGCACAGGGGGAGTCTCGGGGAGCGCATGCCGATACGCTGTGCCTTAGTATGCACAGCTTATCGGTGTAGGTCTGGATCAGGCCCTAAGTCCTGACGTTAGGAGACCCAAAACATAACATCTGGTGTGCGCATGTGTGCTGCCTTTACTAATTTAGGATCAGGCCCAAAGTGTTGTTTTTTTTTCATATGTTGTTGAACAGGCAAATACACACATTTAGCTGGTCCATTCTGGCACAAGCTGACGCAAGCATGTCAGCTTCATGAATTCATAAAATAAAATCACTTATTTTTTATTTTTTTTATTAATGGGAAAAAAAATAAAATTTACTTAAATAAAACAAAATTAGGATATGGTTAAAACTCACCTGTCCCAGTGACCCGTCTGACTGCAGATGACAAAGTCCCAACAAGAAGACACTGCACATCTGCTGTGTTTCTCATGTCGGGACTTGAAATTTTCATTCAGACAGGTCGCACGGACAGGTGAGTTTTAACCATTTCCCTTATTTATTTATTTATTTATTCATTTATTTTAAAAAAGTATTTTATTTATTAATGTCATTAATCTCGCCTGTTTATGTATTCCAGTGGTGTCCCCATACATACCCCCCTTTTCCTCCCGAATGACAGTAACTGCAGATGTGCAGGACTTCATTCGCTCTTCCCATGAATGAGAAGTCCTGTGATGACCTCACAGATCATCCCAGGACTTTGCAGGAGGGGTGAGTGTTAGTAAATTCTGTGAATGAAGCGGCCAGGCCCGCAGTGAAGTTAAATGAGCACATGAAAACGTAATTGTTTGTAAATGGAGCCCTAAATGTCTAATTAACTAAGAGGGAATGTCCAGTTGTGAACTTAGCAAACATGAAATGAGTGGAGATTAAGGGACACTATTAAGTTTGACATTTTGTGTAAGACCTTTTATTGCTGTAATATTTCTATTAAACTTTACTATTTATTTTGCTCAAATAGTTTATTCACAGAACACAAGACATTTGAAAACACCCATAATACAATAAAAAACATAAGATGCATTTTATTGTATATCAAATAAAGACAATTTTGCAAATAACAAAGAGAAAATCAATTTATAAAAATAGAGCTTAAATGTATGTATTCTAGATTATCCCTACCTAATAGAAATGTATTAATATAGGCACAGTTTTACTCCAGTGTTTTATAACTATGTGCTAAAGCTATAGAGTGTTCATTTAACATATCAATGAAATGACCTTTCACAGCTTACCAGCCTTTAGTGGAAAAAGTACTTATGGATGATTTCTCCCACAGGAACTCATTTTGCACAACATGCTGATTAGGTCATTTGCCTTATAAAGGTTTTAAAGTCCTTGTAGGATAGGTATTGTAACTAAATGGATTCCATTTCTATAGTGTTACCTAGTCTAGTTAACATAAATTGAAATGAGCATTTGTTTGATAATGTATTTTAAGGTCATTTTAATGAAACTCTACCATTGTTACTATAAATCACAGTCTGGTACAATTAATTTAATCTTGTTGCTTCTTTCTTTGATATTAATATTCGACTGACTATAAAATGTAAGGCTCAGCAAATTGGTTATCAGTACTCTGCTACAATTCAGTGTTTCATTGGAACAATTGGGGGCACTTTATATCCTCATGTTACTAAACAATTGATCACAAGGCATGATGAAGACTTCATAGAGCCCTAGGCATTCCAAGGAGCGTTCCCAGGAACTTAACATCCAGTAGAGGAGCATCGGTGCTCCATATGCAAAATAAAGTGACCAACAGGGCAGAGGAATGAGACAGACATTTTGGCAAAGGTATAGAGGAGATATACTCCTAAAGAGAATATAGGCAGATGGGGAGCGACTACAGAACCAAAGCATATATTAGATCGTCAGTAACTGTACAAAAAAATGTAGAGAGACAGGTATGAAAATGGGATAGAAGATGTGCAGAAAGAGTGGAGTGACATGAAGCAGCTTGTCAGTGAAAAGAAACACTTGGCAGAAGTTGGGCAGTGAGTGAATTATGCAATTGCATTGGCGTATTGATTACTAATTCTTATCTGTATTTCATTTATATGTTCTTTATTTATACAGTGGGACATACTCTGAGTCTATGAACTGCATCACATCCTAAAAACTTTTCTACTTAATTTATCCAATGATATGGAATTTATCTATACTATTGGAGTTATAGTTCCTCATAGCCTATTTTAGCATTGTTGGCATATAATTAAAGGCTACTTCAGCACCTTTTTATACACCTATATTTAGTATTTACAATATTACTTTTTGAAGGATTGGCAGATGCCTTGGGTATAAAATAAGAGGCTGCCATTGACTTCTCAATAGCGCACAAATATAATTGTTTTGCTATTATTATTATTTTTTGTTGTTGCTCTTTTTAGTGAGTGAAAACAACTGACTGTATCTGGGCAGAGGTGGCGAGAGATTGGCAGAGGCTAGTCAGAAATCTGAAGAAGATTGTCAAAGCAGAGCAGATGGATTGGCATGGACAGGGCATGGACTGGCTGTCTGGATCTAGGAATAAATTTATAGAAAGACTGGATAGGGATGGAGGGAAAGGGCAGGGGGGGGACTGGTATGGTATGTGCACAATATTGGAACAAGATAAGAGCGCTGGACGATTTATTAATGTCTAACACACAGTCTAAAATGTAAACATTAAAAAAATACATAAGGTGCAATATTTGTAAATGATGAGCTGCATGAAAATATCAGTCAATGACCGTATTGAGATATCTAAGATTATATAGTATATTATATCTTAGTGACTCGCGATTGTATAAGTTCAGTCTCTCAATATATAGTACTTAGTTGGATCCATTAAATTAATAGCGTATCAGCTGATGGCAGAGCCTCAGATGGAAAGATCTTGTTCAGAAATCAAGAGAAAGGTTTTTAAAAGGCTGCAGCTCTCCATTTATAGCACACATTTCACATATTTGATTAGAAGCGCGGCCTTGTGTTTTCTTGTTAAAGATTTTTAGATGCTCATGTCTTTTCAGTTCACAAGTATTCCCAATGATTAGCATGGTTAAAATGGCACTTCCATGCAGGAATGTCTCCCGGACAAGTAGTAGATATGGCAGACTATGGAGTACAAGGTTCCCACATTGCACAAAAGCAGTGTTAATGTCGGTTTGGAGGGTCCACAAATAACTCTGTAGAAGCAACAGGCTCTGAACCACTCTTGTGTGATAATTTGTGTTATAACAGAATCCAGCAGATTGTCAATTGCAGTCACTAAGATGGTTCTTTAGTTGTAAAGTTCAGGGTCTGAAGACACAAATGTAGTTCAAGCAATGTCCATTGAAGCACCTCCGACGAGTTTCTTCTTATGTTTTTTTCACAGAGCGTATTCAGGGTGTGCAAGTCCGAGCTTGAATGGGTCAGCATTCAATTAATACACATGTTAATAATTAGCAAGAAGCGAAGCTCAAGGTTGCTCGTAAACATTCAAACAAATAATATTTCAGGCAGCAATTACATATATGATATTATATGTTCGATTACATAGAATACGTATATCACAGATATTCATCAAATATTTTTCATAGTTCCTTGGAAATAAGGAGACATACCGGTTATGCCCCTGGCTGTAGGTTCAATTTGTTCTATTGCTTTTACATTGATGACATTTATGTCCCCGGCATGTTCTTTCTGTATATGTCGGGAGACAGCGTGAGATACAGACCCTTTTCAAATATTGCACCGATGTCCCATGAATCGGAGGCTCAAAGTTCATATCATCCTCCCAATGTATTGCATACCACAACAGCAAGAAATGTTCGTAAGCTGATATGCTATTAATTTAGTGGATCCGACTAAGTACTGTCTATTGAGAGGCTAAACTTACAACATCGTGAGTCACGAATAGATAATATCCAATATTCCATATCTCAAAAGATATATTTTAGATTTCTCAAAAGTTATATTTTCATGCAGCTCAACATTTACTCTGTCTATGTTGAATTATATGTATTGTTTTAATGTTTGAATTTTATGCTGTGTGGTAATTGTTTTACGCTGTGACATTAATAAATCTGTCTAAAACTGCGCTCTTATCTTGTTCCTTTGTTTCTACTTTTTGGAAAGTGGTTCTTCTCTTTTGTGAGATGCTATTTAACAGGCTATTATATATGATTAACTTGGGTAACAGTTATTATATATTATTTATTGTGTGCCATTTAATTGTGAACACCAAGTGTTTGGGTACTATCATTTCCTTCTTTACAATAATGTGCACAATAATGCACATTATTGGAAGCAGGTTCACACTGAGTACATGTGACAGACGTGACAGAGTCTGGAGACGCCATGGAGAACGTTCTGCTGTCTGCAACATCCTCCAGTATGACCATTTTGGCAGTGGGTCAGTAATGGTGTGGGGTGGCATTGCTTTGGGGGGCCGCACAGCCCTCCATGTGCTCGCCAGAGGTAGCCTGACTGCCATTAGGTACCGAGATGAGATCCTCAGACCCCTTGTGAGACCATATGCTGGTGCGGTTGGCCCTGGGTTCCTCCTAATGCAAGACAATGCTAGACCTCATGTGGCTGGAGTGTGTCAGCAGTTCCTGCAAGACGAAGGCATTGATGCTATGGACTGGCCCGCCCGTTCCCCAGACCTGAATCCAACTGAGCACATCTGGGACATCATGTCTCGCTCCATCCACCAATGCCACATTGCACCACAGACTGTCCAGGAGTTGGCGGATGCTTTTGTCCAGGTCTGGGAGGAGATCCCTAAGGAGACCATCCCCCACCTCATCAGGAGCAAGCCCAGGCTTTGTAGGGAGGTCATACAGG
>WWET01000779.1:64061-82517 GCA_011038615.1 Limnodynastes dumerilii | reverse complement strand
TGTTAGGGCCTGGACGAGTGACTTAGGTGCGGTTCTGTCCACAATACTGATAATACACCTATGTCCCCATTGCATTGGTAGCAATCTAAACATTAATATTCAGATTAAGATACAATAGTTTTGGAAACCTGGGCTAAATAGCATGCACAGGTAACCCTCACCTAACAAGCTGCAGTGTCACTCTATAATGAAGCATGCAACTACAAGTGTAAATAACGTATATAACAGAAGTGAGTGGAAAGTGCTGTTAAAAATTAGTGCCACTTTCATATCACCAACCCAGCAATAACTCAGGTATTTCAACCCAGGTTATCGTCGGGGCTTTAAGGCCCAAAAAAAAAACCGGTCCCTAAAACACTACAAGGTACACCCAGGAAATTCTGGGTCCCGGGTCAGCCCTGACATTGTGAAGGAACTGCACGCAGCTCTCGGGGAGGAACTTGTTTACTGTTGCATAGCAACAGTAAACAAATCTCTCTAATTGGGTGTATTAGGCGAGACCCAGGTTGAAAAACCAGGGTCAGCACCTTTCACATCACCACCAGACACAGGAAATACCTAACCCCTGTACCTTTCAGATCACCACGAATACCCGGATTTTTGCTGAGATTATTTGCTGGCAATGTGAAAGGGGTTTAAAAATCCATACTGATTTTAGAAAAAAATAAATAGTTGAGGATTTTTTAGTTTAACAATAATTTCAGTATGCCATATTGTGTATTTACATTTTTCTGCAAAGGTGATATATTTTGCACTTGTTTTTTCACTTGAGAATATTAGCCACAGTAGTTGTTAATAACAAGTACCATTTTATATATGGACCACACAGTGACAACTAAGAGTATATAGTTTGTGTAATTCTTTGTGTTTCAATATAGAAGTTATGTTTATTGTATTTTACAGTATATATAATCCATTGAATTTATTATGTATCATACAGCATCTAATAACCCCTATGCTTGAGAACCCCAGCTAGACTAATATACTTCTTTTATAATGTGAACACTATCTTAACAAAATGCAATATACAGTCTTCTTCTGCTTTTTTTTTTTTAAAACATTGTCACTCATTTTTCTTTTTAAAAATAGTTTTGGTCCCTATATTTTTGTTTAACTTTACATAACGGATCTCAATTGGAGTTTTATGTATTTACATTTATACGGCATAATAAATGTACATTCTTATTTAGAGCTGTGCATATATCTTGGATTTGAGGGCCCTTCATCCAACATGTAAATACAAGTCACTGATGCAAGTGTTCTCATTGAGAAATGCGACAGCTTTATAGTCAACTGTAAATCAGGTCCATAATGTTTAACCAAGAGATAATGAGTTGCTAACTCCCTATAGGTATTTATGAGAGACAGTACAGGAAGTGAAAGGTGATCTTGAATTACAAGTGGCAATCACAATACTGCTAAGTGACTTTTTGGAACATTGTAATGATATTGTTTACAGAATGGCCCTATATTGCTTACCAACACTTAAGTGATTGTAATTATAAGAGAAACACTTCTGTATAACAATCCTAAAATAGGACTAAAGGCAGAATATAAAATCTCATGTGCCACAGTCACTGCACATGCCCAGACAAAATGGACATACAAATGTGCACAATAAGCTGCATCCAATCTAGTTGGCACCTTATGAATATAACAAAGAAGCAGTAGACAGTGCTGGAATATGGTCAAAAAGAAATAAATAAATAAATATACCTGTAAGAGTGTAAAAATAATCATTTGTGATGGTTGAAAGTTAGGATCAAACACCAATGCAATTAACCAATGTATATTTAATCAAAATAAATAAATCCACATTAAAAAAACATAAAAAATGAATGTACCTGTATTAAGTGCAAGCAATTGTGACAGTTATTGTCATAACACAGAAATCCAAGACTTCGTATAAAATAAATGAACGGATATATCAAACCAGCTCAATCTGAAACTAAAACACAGTCCACAGGGAATCTCCCTGAAATTGTTAAGTGGGGGGCCCGAACGGTAGGTATTTCTACCACTGTGTAGATGGAAAAAGTTCAAAACAGCTTGAAATCCACACTATATGATTCCACTAAAGTGACACTGGAAAGTTTGTATCAAGTGCAGTCAGAAATGGATGTTATAAAGATCCAATGTAGCTCTGTGGGACACAGCAATATGTAGAAATAGTTAGATGTAATAGATAGATGGATTGATCAAACCAAATTGCAGGTAACTCGCAGCAATGTTGAGGCTGGCGGCTTATAGCCGGGTGGAGAAGCATGCGTGTCCGTTCCGGAGCAGAGACGTGAGGTAATTGGCGGTACTCAATCGCACAAACTGTATATAGTAGATTCAATGCGGGTTTGCTGGGCGTCCCCGGGCTGAAGACCCACACTTAGGAATTTCAAAGACGTCAGGCAGCACTTTGTGGAACGGTAATTGAAGAATCAGCATGTGATGGTACGGCTGGATGACAACAGTCTGGTAGTCTTGGAAGCTGTGTGACATAGGAGTTCTGCAACGCATTTCGTGTCTAACCAGGCACTTTATCAAACTAAAGGATGTAAAGCATTATGCAGGGATCGTGATTTATTAAGCTAGCACCTGTTAAAGGACTGCTAGGAAACACAGAGTAGTTCCTAAAGGTATAAAACAGTTTCAACAAAATTAAAACATGAATATAAGACATTTTGACATTGGATGAGGATGCAATTTACATGCAACACTCAATTGATGAGCCTGGAGAAAGTACATCCACAAATATTGTAAATCATGCAGCACTGTACAAAGATAATTTTTGTCATTCATATCAATCCCTGTCCCCCTGAAGTTTACAGTCTAAGGACCGGATTCAGACCCCGCACAACTTCCATATATATGTGGGGTCCTCACAGAAGAGGGTAGTAAACGCCCCTGTCTCTCTCAACTCTCGTTCAGGCTTTAGGAGCCAGATTTACCAAGCTGCAGATTTGGAAAAGTGGAGATAACATCTCCACTTTTACATACCGGCAGCTTAGTAAATATGGCCCTAGGTGACTTACCATAAGACAGTCTTAAGTCACCCGTGCTGATTAGCAGTCCGTGTTACTCAACACACATAGACAGACACAAATTAGGGCTCTATTTACTAACCTTCCTCGTTCCCTGTGAACGAAGCTGCATCAGACTCACCTATCATCGCAGCGAGCCTGGCAGCTTCTTTGACAGGATTTACAAATACTCACCCCTCCTGCGAGGTCCAGCGATGAGCTGCCGGGTCCACGCTGTACTTCATATTTTTTTAAGTTCTAAATTTTTCTGTGTATTCCAACGGTCTCCCCATACATACCCCCCTTTTCCTTCACCTAATAACAGCTATTAGGGGGAGGAAAAGAGGGGTATATGGGGACATCGCCGGAATACTTACCACTAATGCCAGTCTGCGTTGGCGTTAGTCTGACGCCGGGAGCTCCGACATTTTGTAAATATGATCCACTTTACTATAATGCGATAGGGCCAGTTTTGAAGTGAAAACTGGCCCTATCGCATTAAAATTATCTCTGTAAATAGAGCCCTTAGTTTTAATTTTAGTCATCAACAAATTCTGGGAAGCGTTTACTAATGTTTAAGTATAAATCTACATCAAGTAAACAGTATGGGCCTGATTCAATTGCCTACAAAATGGGAATAAGCATGAAGAAATATAGGATATATGATGAGGGATACTGGGGTACTGGACATATGATGAGGGATAATGGGGGAACTGGATATATGATGAGGGATACTGGGGTACTGGACATATGATGAGGGATAATGGGGGAACTGGATATATGATGAGGGATACTGGGGTACTGGACATATGATGAGGGATAATGGGGGAACTGGATATATGATGAGGGATACTGGGGTACTGGACATATGATGAGGGATAATGGGGGAACTGGATATATGATGAGGGATACTGGGGTACTGGACATATGATGAGGGATAATGGGGGAACTGGATATATGATGAGGGATACTGGGGTACTGGACATATGATGAGGGATAATGGGGGAACTGGATATATGATGAGGGATACTGGGGTACTGGACATATGATGAGGGATAATGGGGGAACTGGATATATGATGAGGGATACTGGGGTACTGGACATATGATGAGGGATAATGGGGGAACTGGATATATGATGAGGGATACTGGGGTACTGGACATATGATGAGGGATAATGGGGGAACTGGATATATGATGAGGGATACTGGGGTACTGGACATATGATGAGGGATAATGGGGGAACTGGATATATGATGAGGGATACTGGGGTACTGGACATATGATGAGGGATAATGGGGGAACTGGATATATGATGAGGGATACTGGGGTACTGGACATATGATGAGGGATAATGGGGGAACTGGATATATGATGAGGGATACTGGGGTACTGGACATATGATGAGGGATAATGGGGGAACTGGATATATGATGAGGGATACTGGGGTACTGGACATATGATGAGGGATAATGGGGGAACTGGATATATGATGAGGGATACTGGGGTACTGGACATATGATGAGGGATAATGGGGGAACTGGATATATGATGAGGGATACTGGGGTACTGGACATATGATGAGGGATAATGGGGGAACTGGATATATGATGAGGGATACTGGGGTACTGGACATATGATGAGGGATAATGGGGGAACTGGATATATGATGAGGGATACTGGGGTACTGGACATATGATGAGGGATAATGGGGGAACTGGATATATGATGAGGGATACTGGGGTACTGGACATATGATGAGGGATAATGGGGGAACTGGATATATGATGAGGGATACTGGGGTACTGGACATATGATGAGGGATAATGGGGGAACTGGATATATGATGAGGGATACTGGGGTACTGGACATATGATGAGGGATAATGGGGGAACTGGATATATGATGAGGGATACTGGGGTACTGGACATATGATGAGGGATAATGGGGGAACTGGATATATGATGAGGGATACTGGGGTACTGGACATATGATGAGGGATAATGGGGGAACTGGATATATGATGAGGGATACTGGGGTACTGGACATATGATGAGGGATAATGGGGGAACTGGATATATGATGAGGGATACTGGGGTACTGGACATATGATGAGGGATAATGGGGGAACTGGATATATGATGAGGGATACTGGGGTACTGGACATATGATGAGGGATAATGGGGGAACTGGATATATGATGAGGGATACTGGGGTACTGGACATATGATGAGGGATAATGGGGGAACTGGATATATGATGAGGGATACTGGGGTACTGGACATATGATGAGGGATAATGGGGGAACTGGATATATGATGAGGGATACTGGGGTACTGGACATATGATGAGGGATAATGGGGGAACTGGATATATGATGAGGGATACTGGGGTACTGGACATATGATGAGGGATAATGGGGGAACTGGATATATGATGAGGGATACTGGGGTACTGGACATATGATGAGGGATAATGGGGGAACTGGATATATGATGAGGGATACTGGGGTACTGGACATATGATGAGGGATAATGGGGGAACTGGATATATGATGAGGGATACTGGGGTACTGGACATATGATGAGGGATAATGGGGGAACTGGATATATGATGAGGGATACTGGGGTACTGGACATATGATGAGGGATAATGGGGGAACTGGATATATGATGAGGGATACTGGGGTACTGGACATATGATGAGGGATAATGGGGGAACTGGATATATGATGAGGGATACTGGGGTACTGGACATATGATGAGGGATAATGGGGGAACTGGATATATGATGAGGGATACTGGGGTACTGGACATATGATGAGGGATAATGGGGGAACTGGATATATGATGAGGGATACTGGGGTACTGGACATATGATGAGGGATAATGGGGGAACTGGATATATGATGAGGGATACTGGGGTACTGGACATATGATGAGGGATAATGGGGGAACTGGATATATGATGAGGGATACTGGGGTACTGGACATATGATGAGGGATAATGGGGGAACTGGATATATGATGAGGGATACTGGGGTACTGGACATATGATGAGGGATAATGGGGGAACTGGATATATGATGAGGGATACTGGGGTACTGGACATATGATGAGGGATAATGGGGGAACTGGATATATGATGAGGGATACTGGGGTACTGGACATATGATGAGGGATAATGGGGGAACTGGATATATGATGAGGGATACTGGGGTACTGGACATATGATGAGGGATAATGGGGGAACTGGATATATGATGAGGGATACTGGGGTACTGGACATATGATGAGGGATAATGGGGGAACTGGATATATGATGAGGGATACTGGGGTACTGGACATATGATGAGGGATAATGGGGGAACTGGATATATGATGAGGGATACTGGGGTACTGGACATATGATGAGGGATAATGGGGGAACTGGATATATGATGAGGGATACTGGGGTACTGGACATATGATGAGGGATAATGGGGGAACTGGATATATGATGAGGGATACTGGGGTACTGGACATATGATGAGGGATAATGGGGGAACTGGATATATGATGAGGGATACTGGGGTACTGGACATATGATGAGGGATAATGGGGGAACTGGATATATGATGAGGGATACTGGGGTACTGGACATATGATGAGGGATAATGGGGGAACTGGATATATGATGAGGGATACTGGGGTACTGGACATATGATGAGGGATGCTGGGGGGCTGGATATATTATGAGGGATACTGGGGGAACTGGACACACGATGAGGGATACTGGGGGCACCAGCCTGTCACTCATCTGTCTTCTGTGGACCTGATCATACAGGTTTTTTGAGGTGTGCTGCGCTCCACTGGCACTACGGTAGTGCACCTCAAACAGCCTCTATGTGGGGGGGCCCGAGCTGACCTTTTGCACCTGGGCCCATGAACCTTTAGCTACGCCCCTGTATATATATATATATATATATATATATCCTTTTGATTAGTTCTGTGTTCCAAATTTGATTAGATGTTCTCTAAAAGTTCTCAGTGTAAAAAAAGGGACTTGTTTGAATTGCAGTCCCCCCCTCCCCCAGTTTAGGCGAACTGCTCTAATCAGTGGTTATCAGCAATCTGTGTAATCTTCTGATTGAGAGGTGTTAGGTAAATCTTCCCTGGTTCCTTTCTTCTCTAGCCCCATCCCCCACAGCAGCACAGCAGGATTTGTTCCCATCACGTGAGGGGGGCTGCATTGGCCAATAGCAGCAGAGCCCAGCACCCTTCCTTGCCCAGCCTGGGGGACGAAAGGGGGAAAGTTTCTTCAGCAAGTTGTACTTTTCCCCTGCTCAGATCTTCGTTAAGCAGTTTCAGCTTTCTGATCTATTGTTTGGAGCGTGGATTTATTGCTAGATGTGGATTTCCCCTATATAGGAGTAAACGTGTGCTTGGATAATGCTGCTGTGTGCCTGGCCGGCGCTTAGGGCTCGGAGGAGGATGGCAGGGATGCTGGCATTGGCTTTACTGGCGTCCCTGGGGTCTGTGCTGGGGGCCGATCGGGGCCTCTGCTCTGCTCCCTGTCGCTGCCTTGGAGATCTTCTGGACTGCAGCCGGGGAGACTTGCACGTCTTGCCGGAGAATCTCCCTGGCTGGGCCGTGCAGCTGTAAGTATCCATCTGCATGCTGGAATACATAGAGTAGTGTGGGCTTCAGATGGGGAAGATTGCTATAAACAAAGTGTAGTGACAGCCATGAGGGGCTGCAGCTGAGATTGCAACTGGACATTTCACTGTTGGTAAGGAATTATGTGGCATTGCTCATGTTAAGTTTGTCTTGCATTACTGATTGGCATTTCCCAATTTTTCTAAAAAGGAATAACCAGTTATTTAATTTTCCGTTAAACCTATTCTAGCATTGGTAGCAGCACTGTAGGAGTTTGGGACATCTATAGTAAACAAATACCACAACTGCATGGTTTTACTTGTGTGCTTTTTGTTGTCCCTTGATAAAAGTTTTATATGTTCATTACAAAAAAATACCTGGTGGTTAGGATCATAGTTACAAAGTACTTTTCTTTTTCTTCTATTTTTGTGTGACGTTCTGAGTTCACACTGTTTTGAGGTATTGACAATATACATCTGCTTGCAGTTAATCTGTTTTGAATAATGGTTTTAATTGCTTGAGTATTTGGCTTCGTTTTGAGGTGTGAGGATGTCAAGGATCTGCATGATGATCCTTTTTGTTCACTTATGATCAGTGATTACCTACAATTCTTATCAGACACTTGTGGCTTTCAGCACTTCATTGTTTAATCACAAAAACACTTTGAAGACAATGGTTAAAGGTTTTGGCACCTGGCCATGTAAAATGAGCCTTATATAATCTAATTCTCCCCTCTTTTAATACAAGATACATTATTGTTGATCACAATTTTTATATAATAAAAAAAGGCATAGAAAAATGTGTATTACCATTGGCCTATAGAATGTCATAACCAGATTTTGGAGAACATGCTATTAACCACTTAAAAAATGTACAGAGACTCAAGGGAGCAGTACAGTGATTTGTCATTCAAATTCTTGTCTCACCTTTGATAATGGTAATGAAACACTTAACCAAAGAATAGCTTTCTATGTGTACACATCTACATGTGAGTTGCTACTTTCATGTCATGAAGCACATCTCCAATAAAGCAGATGTTTTAAATTCCATGATGACATTTTTTTGTTTACTTTTTATTCAGACTGCATATTTTATAATGTTTTGTCTGCTATTGAATGTAGACTATTCAAATATAGTGTTGGAAACCGTAGCAATGATCTGGTTCCTGTACACAGGCGTTCTTGTAAACAATAGTGAGGGTGCTGGAATTTAGCACTTAAGGTTGTTTTTATTAGGGTTTTTTATTGATGCTGAGACAAATGAAGGTTTCAACATTTACTAGCAAAAAGTGCTTTTAGTGGTTTGCTGCCTTTAATTGCTTTATGATTTTTGTGGAATAAAAACACCTTATTGTAAGTGTTGGTTTTATGGAAGCTCATTCAAAGAACTTACTGTAACTACAGCTCTGCATTAAAATCTCTCTCCCTCTCCCTCTAATGCACAGGTCAGCTTTTGCTGTATTTTTTTAATTGTTATCATATAGGTCTTTAACTGAAGAATGTATATGTCCCAGAAAAAATCTGGGCTACAACTGAGTGGGAAATAAAATATTACGTAGTGCAATTAGTTAGGTTTCATCAGTTATTTCACTTAAGCTTGATCTTGAGGGATTTACCATGAAACTATGCAGAAAAGCTAACCATTAAATGTCGTTAGCTGTTCAACTGTATGAATGTAATATTGTTTTATTCATAGGAGAATAACTGTACTGACGACATGAGTTAAAGATTATCCATGTAATGCACTACATAGAAATTGTACACATTATAGTGTAGTATATAATTAAGCCACTAATTATAAAGCCTTATTGGCGTATGCAATAGTCATGGAAAGATCATATAAACATACAAATAGTGCGCATTTACGTATGCATATGCACCACTGCATCTGGCGCCAAATGTGTTACTTTAACAGCTGCCATATGGTCTTAAACATGTCATGTAAATAATCAGGCGGAGTGAGTAGCATTTGTGTTTCACGGCGCTCAGATCATGAGTTTGATTCCTGGGCTAGGCCTTATCTTTGTAGAGTTGTATGTTCTCCCTGTGTCTGTGTGAGTTTTCTCTGAGTGCTCCCATTTCCTCCCACACGTCAAAAACATGCTGGTAGGTTAATTGGTTGATGAATAAATTAGCCCTAGTCTGTGTTTGTGTGTAAGTATGTATGAATGTGTTTGGGACTACTAGTATGTAGCTCCAATGGGACAGATGTGAATGTTAAATATTCTCGTTAAGCGCTACGTAATCTGATGGCGGTATATAATAGCCTTTTAATAAATATTATACTAAATGGCAAATGTTTGGTACCTGTAAGTCCACTATCATAGTCCACACCTTTTGGCCTTTGTAAAATAGTTGACAGTTGCAAACATTTGTCTTCTGGCTGTTTTTTTACTGTAAAAATACACAAAAAGAGGCAATAAGCTTTATGGTCACCACTTAAACAGTCATAACATCAACCATGATACAGTGGCCACCATAATATTGGCTGTATAATTGTTCTGTATTCAAGTATTATGTCTGCATGGGTACAAGGCCAACAGCTATGTGCTTGACATGGTTCTCCATAAGTGCGCCACAAATGGAATCAGGATATGAATACATGCTCCTGTGTCTCTCTCTGTAATACTAAAGTGGGTGAGGAGCAGCATGGTAATTGTACAGTGTGCGGATCAGTGGTCGTTCGGACCGCTGATCTCCGCGGTTGACTAAAGGCAGGCTTATGGTGTAAGCTGCCATAAAACACGGGGTGATGGGGCGTCCAATCCCCCCTCTCTGTCGGATGGACAGATCCCCACACGTATGGAAAGTGTGTGGGGGGTCTGGATCTGGCTCTCATTTTTCATCTCTGAATCTGGTTCTAAGTGTGTCTGTCCATCCCCATGTACGTATCTGCATATCTTAAGCGATTTTCTTTTTGTCTCCATATAATAGAATATTGTAAAGTTTGTTAAGTCTTCTCTGTCATCAACAGAATATAGCATGTTTATCAAATACCAGTAGGTGGTGTTTAGCCACAATTCAGACTTGGTCATGTTTAGTGCAAGAAAAAGTTAATAATCTAGAAACTGGTCATTAAGGAGCTTGGAGATGTGTATACCAAGATAGTCTTTGAAATGTTTTTATGACGTTCACATATATGGCCTAGAAGTACACATGCTTTTCTGTACCCCCTTTTTCCACAATGTGTGCTTTTCCTTTAAAAGTATGAAATTATCTACACTTTTTTTGTAACTCTAGAATCTAATACTTTCAATGTTTTGTGTACCTTCTAACTTTTTGTATTATGACAGGTTTTTTGCTGTTTACATAGCTGCAGACTTGCATGTGTTGGGTACACTTTTTTGAGAAGAACAACAGAATCTGCTTTGCAAGTTAGCATTCCTAAAATTCGTTCAAGAGCACTGCATCTGTGTAAATAAGCCCTGAGTTGAAGACAGAAACCCTGCTGTGTTTACTCAATTAACAGCTGTGACATTTGGCCCTGGAGTGGCCAACTACATCTCTCTAGGTGTGAGGGACACATGTGGTCAGACCATTATACAAACAGGCCTTATTTCATGCAAAAAAAAATGGAGTGTTAATAGAACTCTTTTTAAATAAAAATGACATAAAAAAGGAAATGCACATTGTAAGAAAACTAAAACTAATGGAAAATATTTTGATTCGGTGCTGTCAGATTTAAATCATGTTTGATAACTTTAGGGTATAGAGGTTTAATCAACTTTTAGTGGCAATATTAGTCTATGATATTAGTGCATGCATATGTTTGGTTGATTTTACATTCATTCCTTTTCCAATTGGATATAAAACTATCAACATTGTAACTCTCCTTGATAATTACAAGGAATTCCCAGTTGTGAAGCTGTTAAGTATGTTAGTGCTAAAATAAACTTTATTAAGGCAAACATTTTTTATTTATCAACAGGCTTTTATATAGTGCCAGCAGATTACGTAGCACTTTACAATTTTAACAATCATTATAATATAACTGGGGTGGTAGCAAACAGACTGGGTAGGTAAAAGGGCCCTGTCCACAAGCTACACTCTAAAGAACATTGACTGATACATAAGGACAAGTGCTATATATCTCACAATGGGTCCAGTCACATAGCATTGTTAAATAAGGTTCTTAAATACTATTGGGGGATGACTGAAATGCTGCTTGGATAAAAAAAAAAAAGGACTTCACTGGATCAGTGTTGCGAGTCCCCACTTTTGGAAGCACCGCAGCACTTTAAGGAGTGGGTTGGGGGAAATTTACCTTTTGGAGCACCATGTTCTGTGCTCCGGGGATCGATTGCTATGCCTCATTGAGGCATAAATAATCGATATCCCAGCCAGTTCGGAACTGGCTGAGAGCGAATGGCCCTTTCGAAATAGGGCCGTTAGCTACGGGGACTCGCACTCCTGAAGCAGCCCCATTACGTCAGAGTGAGTAACTGCACATGTACAATTCTGCACCTGGACATAGGTGCAACAAAACCATATTGTTGGATAGTCCGTATATAATACCAAATTTAGCTACATTCATGTGAAGACATCCAAGAATTCATATAAATGATTCAATATTCTGTGCAAAGTTTGCTCTATATATTCCCCCCCCCCCTTATGTGGCAATTAATTTTACTGACAACGTTTTCCTTTTTGTACAGTTGACAAATTGTGGTTACAGCTGCTGGCTTATTAGTAAATATATGGAATAATAGTGGTAGTTGCAAAAACATGTGTGCTCGTTAGACCACCGGAGAAGGAGTTATTTTCAATAATGACTTTTACAGATCCAGGTGGTTTGTGAACAGTGTATCTTTTCTAATGCTATTTACAAGCAATTCACATGATTAAGGCCTTTTGATTATGTACTTTTTGTGTTTTAAAGGAAACATTTTGAGGAGTGTGGCATTTTCTCACGTGGTGTCAGGCGCATAGCTATAGAAAGCCTTTCTGCAGATTTTTGTGCATGTGTGATTAATGTACAATTGTAATTTTGTACATATTTTTAGCGTTAAAATACCAGAGTCTGTTAGATGCCTAATGGAACTTGTTACGCTTGTGGTTACGGTGATGGAATCCAGATGGTTGGAGGCTTGGCCTTAGAGTAAAAGTGTCTGGCTCTACTGTGGTCCATCATGCTGTGTTTTTTTTTTTTTTTAAAGCTTTTGTGTTTGTCTTTAATCCCAGGAGAATATTATTTCTCACCTCCATGAGGTTGATGGTAAGACAAAGAGGGTTTCAATGAGAAAGTTGTGATTCTGTATTGTTTTTGTTTTTAGCTAATTTTTTTTTTAAAGATTTTTGTTCTGTCCCATTTTCTGTTTATTTTTTTTTCTTTAGAAAGTGGATATGTCATAATTGCCAATAATGTTTATAATAAAATTTTCCAGAGGCTCCGATATTCACAACTGTAAGTCTTTTTCAGAGACGTCTGGTTTATTCATTGGATAATGTGGAATCACCATCTCTTTGCCTATATGTGGGTCGGATGTTAATAAGTTCCAAATTATGGCCTCATTGACTGTCTCCAGGTTCATCTGGATTTCATTAATTGCCTGCTTCTTTATACAGTGGAATAAGCGAGACGATTGCTTTCAAAAGTCTGTACTATGTTGTAATGTGATCGGAGCAAAGCTTTATTTATTTTTCCTTGCAAATTTAAGTTTTAACTCTTAGCATGTTCATGAAATATTTTAGATTTTACTTTGCGAGGAGACACAAGATTTGTGTATGGTGTAGTTAGCTGTGTATAATTTTTTTTTTTTTGTTTGTTAATTATTTATATAAACCTTTAAATTACCTAGACCTTTTTTTTATGGCCTATATGGAGACTGGATTTTATTTATTTGTTTATTTAAGGAAAGCTAGTGTAGTTTGCACAACCTCTGAATCATTCATCCCTAAAATCCTTCCTTCAATTAAGTATTTGGAGAATACATGGTCAAATTGCAATTTGGGCCTCAGTGTTTTTACCTTTTCAGCACTGTTGAAAACTTGGACGGTAATGATATAAATGTTAATGTAGCTTTGTCCCTAATTCCTGGATTATGTAGATTTTTGATGAAATCTTGTATCATTTTATATTCGAGACTTGTTTAGGAAAAAAAAGTGAAAACGCATAGTTCTTTTTGAGTTTTATTCTGTCTGCCCATTATTCTATCATCATCAATACACTAACTGTAGCCATTAAGGACCCCCATGCAAAGCAATTTTGTCAGTAATTGTCTGGCCTGAACAGCAATGTCACAGAGATCTTAATGATTTGTATGAAATGGATGGTGACTTGGTCAGGCACATGTCTGTTCAGGTCCAATTCCGTGCTGTTTTAATAGTCTTTCTATAAATCGGTAGCGAGAACCCTAGTACTGGCCCTTCACAACCCTTACTAACTTCAGATGTTTGGCCTTTGCTGTGCAATTTAAATTCACAACTTGCACTCTACCCTCTGTTGTAGACCGCAAGAAAAAATACATTATGGATCTCATGGATCCAGCTATGAGCTAGCGGAGCAAAAAAAACCCCCCCAAAAACATGTTTACGGTCCTAGTGGTTATAGAAACATATTTCTTTGGAAATCTTGATCTGGACATTAGAAACCAAATTGATGGTAGTTGGATTTTTGCTATAAATCCTTTATTTGGCTACACAGAATAGAGTATGATTTCTAAAATAATGGACCGGATCCCCAATTTGCAGATGTGGGGTGTCTGGAGTGGAGGACTCGTGCACATTCCAGTTATTACATGCATTTTCCCTCATGTAACACATATCGTACGGAATCTACCGTATTCTGGGAATTAAGAACTAAGGGCCTGGTCTTCCCCTCCGCCTGCCAAGGTGGGCGGGGAGATTTAAATTTTACAGTAGGGGAGGGAATAGGGACTTATGAGCAGATCAGTGGTCGGTTGGACCGCTGATTTGCTCATGTGACTTAAGGCTGCCTTATGGTAGCATGAGCCACGAAATCTCTGCACAAGAGAGATGTGTGACAGGGAGAGTTCACTTCCTCTTCAGAGTGGAATTTAAGACCCCCACATGTAGGGCAAGTGTGCAGGGGTCTAAATCCAGTCCAATGTTACTGGTTTGCTTACAAGTATTTCTTTCCCTTTATACAGAATGCTAGGTTTGCTCCAACCCAGCAGATGTTTAATATTTCATTTGCTCTGAGCTTAGAACTTTCTGTGTATGACAATTTTTATTAATGTATTCTTGTTCTGGGTTTTTCAGACAGACTTTGTTATCTGTATCTTGCATAGTATTAGTAATTCAGTAATCACTTGCATTGTGGTCTGAATAGAAGTATTAAAAAGGTCCAGTTCATTTTTTTTTTTTATTTTTTTTTATTTTTTTTTTATAGGGATTTAAGCCACAACAAACTTACTTCAATCAAGGCAAGTTCCATGGCCCACCTCCATAATCTGCGTGAATTGTAAGTATTAGAACTATTAAGATGTTCAAGATTGAACTCCCTGTTTATATGTAAATAATCTAGGGAAATGGATCCTAAACACTAAGGGCCTGATTCAGACTTAAGAAGGAGCTTGAAAATAAGAGTAAAGCTACTCCTAAGCTAAACCATGTTCATTGCAGGGGGGTCATGTTTCATCTGTTGATAATAGTATTAGAGTTGAGAGGTGATGTATCCCAGTCCAAGTCTAAATAACAGTGTAAAGCTGGTCAGTATCTGTGTGCAGTAAGCAATTCAAAGATATATCCCTGCATGGAAAGAATACAACTAACTTGACTCCCCCTGAAATCAACATGGTTTTGCCCAGGTGTAACCTTCCTCTCTTATTTTCAGTCTTTGAATCAGGGCCTAAATGCGGAACTTTACCATGGCATATTTCCCTCCCCTCTCCCCAGTGAACATTGCCTATAATCTAAGAAAATGGCTTTAATGCACAAAAACTGTTTGCTTTTAATGTGTTGCTTTTTAAATGGTTTCCAGTTAACTGTAAGCATAGGCTACGTTGCACTGTATAACGCCAAACAGTGTTCACATTTTTTATAGTGTATTTGTGTGCTCTACTGAAATGCACTTTGACAGTGTGGTGTGGTTTATAATGATATGACATGAATTACCCACTATACTTATGTATTTATATACATTTTCGTTTTTTTCTTTAAACAGGAGATTAAATAGAAATGACTTGAAGGGCATACCCAATCTTGGTCTGTTGTCAGCAAATATAACACTCCTTTCCTTGTAAGTATAATTCTGATGATTTTTTTTTTTTTTGGGGTGTCTTATGTATAAAGAGTTCACAAGAGACGTGAATATGTGAGATGTTTAATATTCATAACAGTCCAGACTGCCTAGGAAAATGTAGGGCAGTAAAATAATTTTGCACATGCCAAGATTTGGACTGAGCTAGACTATTTTTCCTTGCCACCTGCAAAGAATGTTTTTTTTGTTTTTGTTTTTTTTTTCTTAACTATAGTTTTTTACTGGAGGTTGAAGTTTAAAAGCATATTGCTTCTGGTTAATTAGCCAGGTGTACATTTCTTATTAAACTGTGTGCTATGGCTACATTTGTTGGCTTCCTCCATGATTCCAGTTCAGCGGCCTCAATGGGGTCACTAAGAAGAACATTCCTTAAGCTTGATACAAGTTATTTAAAATTATAACATGTTCATTAATTTAAAATTTTCAATAATTAATACTATGTTTTGGAATGTGGATTAATAAATATCTAACTACTGTATTTACTGAATTACTTTATTATGATATTTATAATAATATTATATCAACCTGTTGCATATATGCTGGTTCTCTCAGAATGTCCAAGGGGACTCCTGAATATTGGTTAGCACACCTGGAAGAGCAGGTTGCCCTTATGCATTTACCCGTTGCAGGTCTACATAATGTGATTTAATATAAGTCTTGATCAGCACAAGCCTTTTATTACAGAATAAAGCAATGTGAGGATGGGGCATTATGCAGTTATCCATGTCATGCTAAAGTGTCTAACCCTAGGGGACAAATAAAGTACTGAATAAGTTTGCTCTTATTCAGTAGTTTGAAGAGACTGTTTGTTTAATTTGGTCACATTTTTTCCCTGGTTGGGATTACTGTCTACAGCTTGGCCATACGCTACTAGAGTAATTATTGGCATGATCATTTAATTATCAGGTGATCAGGCAAATAATCACTGTAGTTAGTGGCTAGCAACATTTTTTAAAATGCCAAATGTACCAGAAATGCTCTAGTATGATTATTTGATTTTTAGACAGGCTTAATTTAGATTGGGAGCTTGTTTCTGATATTTTAAGGGAGTCAATCGGCTAACTGAAAGGCTCCTTCTTCTTTTAGTGCCTCTCCCTTCTGCTATTATTGGCCCCAGCAGGATAGGTGTTTGGTGCCGATAATGGGACTTTTTCCTGGTGGGAAATGGTTCCATTTATTGGGCCAACATCTACTGGGATCGATAATCGTCCTAGTGTATGGCCAGCTTTAGTTACGTGAAACACATCGCAGCATCTAGTCAATTAAGCCACTAATACTTTTTTTTTTTGCACTGTATGAGACAAACAGAGAGAATATACAAACCCCCTATTTAGATACCTCTGTTTGATATATATTCTATTGTCCAACCACTTTGTAGCTTCATATGCAATAAAGTAAATAGTCTGCATCTGTTTTGAGGTAGCTTCCTCTATAATTTTTATGTTGAAAAACTGAAGTGCATCTTAAAACGATAAACATGGTTTACGAAAACAGTTATACGTTCTGTTTATTTGATTTAACTTCTTGTTTGGTACCTCACATGTGAATTTCTAGACGCCTCTCAAACATTTAGCTGTTTTCAGGAAAGTTTCTGTTTATGCAGATTATATCATGCTAATGTTTTGTGATACAGAACACGTTATACATTGAGGCATAAAAGCTGTGTTATAAAGAAGTTGATGCATAAAGGCGTCACTGTACACCAGGCTGGATTAGAACTGAACACTTTCAGGCTGCAATTTAGGGGGTGTGCAGTTCAGGAAATTGCTGGCCCCTGCTGTAACAAACCATGCTGCAAAGGAAAGTTTATCACTTGAGTAATTTATGGGTTTAACGCCTTGTCAGTAATTAACTCCTTAATAAACCAGTGTTGTGCCTTGCTGGATTTGAACATGACTTTTTCTAGAAGATACACCTGTATCATTTATTACAGTGTTGTGTGCCAAAGCTGGCCTTAATTATGGTGTTGAAATAATAGTAATATGCCATCTGTAATTATCCAGCTTTTTTTCCTAACAGTTTAACTTATAAATTGTACAGGGAGTCATGGTACAATATTTCCATTCCAAGTGTAACTGCCTCTAAAACGCAGCTGTTACACACAAACCTTTTCTCTTTAACTTATGGATCAGTTAGTTTACTAAAAATGGCTACGATTTGTTGCATTGTTGAAATTATTTAATCACTCCGCATCGTTTGCTGTTTTATTTTTCTCCATCATAGACAACAAAAAAATTCTTGGCTTGTAAAAAAAAATAAAAATAAAATGAATTTAACTTTAATAATTACTATTATTTTTTTTTTATTTAAGGACCAACAACAAGATTGAGTCAATTTTACCAGAACATCTGGAACCTTACCAGTCATTGGAAACCTTAGATTTGAGTAACAATCTCATTAGTGAACTGAGAACCCCATCATTTCCTGTACTTAGACTCAAATACCTGTAAGTAATTTCAATAGGCAGTCTATTATATTGCTTAAAAAGGAAGGTGTGTGTGTGTGTGTGTGTGTGTGTGTGTGTGTGTGTGTGTGTGTGTGTGTGTGTGTGTGTGTGTGTGTTTAGAGGCTTACATAACATTGCCA
>WWET01000779.1:51951-64019 GCA_011038615.1 Limnodynastes dumerilii | reverse complement strand
TCAGACCGTTCCATAATGTTTTATTTAAAAAAAAAAAAAATATATATATATATATTATATGTATGTGTTTTTTTTTTTTGTTTTTTATAAACATGTTTCTAAGTGGCCTTTCATTTAGTTAGCCACTAATTTTCCTGTTTTCAGCCGTATATTTAGAAATTTCTAAAATAATTTGTTTTTGGATGCAGTTTGTTGTGGGAATTGCCATAGCAACATTAAGGTTATGAGTTTTATAAAAAAAAAAAGTTACAAACTTTTGCATTTTTTTTTTCCTAGGTACATTAATAAAAATGTAATAACAACCATGGAAGCTGGTGCATTTGATAACTTATCTTCTACATTACAAGTATTGAAACTCAACAAAAACCGTATTGGCCACATTCCATCGAAGATGTTTAAACTTTCCAATTTGCAGCATCTGTAAGTATAGAACCAGTTTGTATTAAGATGTTTGTTTGGTAACTTTTGTCTTTAGTAGCTTGATGTTCCCTTTAGGTGCTATATAGTTTTTTAAATAGCGGATATGTGTAAACACTTTGAAAACCCAACCAAATATTCGTTTTACTTAGAATACAAATATGCAATCAGTTAAGTAATTTATCTGCCATTTCTGTTTTGTGTTACAGAGAGCTGAAGCGTAACCGGATGAAACACATTGATGGACTAACCTTTCAGGGTCTGGATGCTCTAAAGTCTTTGAGTATTCAGAGAAATGGAATAACAAGACTTATGGATGGAGCATTCTGGGGGCTGAGTAATATGGAAGTTCTGTAAGTTTTTTTTTTTTTTTTTTTTTTTTTTTTTTTTTTTTAAAAAAATATTGGTTTTTCTTAAACAGATAACTGATTTAATTGTACAAGGCCATATGGCAAGAATGTTGTAAACCACATGAATGTTATTTATCCCAGATCAAGAAAGAAGACTGAGGCCAGAGTTGGAAGACTTTCAACCTAACTTGGCTAATCGAAAATAGTTTTCCTGTAGATGTTATAGACTTTAATTTATAGCCTGCAATTGGAACAAAAGACAAACAAAACTGGAATCAAAAGCACAGCATGCATTTTATATACTTTTTCTAAAGAATCTGTTTTTATATTTGTTTTAAAATATTTTTTTAAGTTTTTGGAATTAAATGAGAATTATACTACGTAGCTCAGTAACTATGTGCTGTATCCGTTATTGCGTGGAGTTCCGTGAATATTTTTAGGATCGGATGAGCTGCGCATGCGTAGTAAATTTATGTTGAATTGACGCACTGAAGTCCATTAGGAATGTACGTGTGAATCACATTTGGGGACATACGTGCAGAGGGGTGTGGTTGAAATCCTTACAGACAAAGTTACGTGAAAGTGGGTGGGGGGAGACATTTAAATGACCATTTGAGGGCGTGGTTAATTACATACGTACGTAAGTATTATACACACGTAAATATAAGGGTGCTCTATGGAGGCGGAAGTCACTGAAAACATGTCCATGTGAGGGGAGTGTCGTGGGTGTTGGCTTGCAGCGTACATGCGTATATTTGCATACTTTTAACTAACGGATCTGTGAATACGACCCTATATTCTCAGAACTGTATTTGTCAATAAATATAAGGATCTATTCAAGGCATGTAAAATTCATAGCTCATTAAAAACCAGTAACTATTGATTTTAGATCTTGGCTATGGTAACTTTTTAATTAAAGGATTTATTCTATCACTGTGTTACAACGGTGTCTGAAAACATTCCAAAATCTCTCTAAATATCAGATGATGGCGTCTCTATTTATTGTGGTCGACTCTTGATACCTCTTAGTGACCCAACATGTTCTGGCAAAACATTGTATTGTCACTGCAAGCAAAACTACAGCTTTTCAAAGGAACTGAGATCTGTGTGCTTGTACCATCTATACCCAGCCATAAGTATACCTAACTTTTGCATGTTTCTTATTTTGTAGGCAGTTGGATCATAATAATCTCACAGAGATTAGCAGAGGCTGGCTATATGGCTTGCTTATGTTGGAACGCCTCCATCTCAGCCAGAATGCCATAAGCAAGATCAGCCCTGATGCCTGGGAATTTTGCCAAAAACTCAGCGAGCTGTAAGTTGCTTTTATTTAGTTCCAGTTCTTAGTACATATTTCATGCCAAAACACGCGTTTCTTACCACAGAATGAGACTTTTTTTTCCCCTCTCCTTTCTAATTTTGCTAAGGCTGGATTTTTTTTTTTCACATATTATTTTTTTAGTCCGACTAACCCTTTAGAATGCATGTTTGAAAATGTAAATTTATAAAATATACTGTGTATAACTGAACCTCTAATGAAGTTTTTTTTTTGGTTTTTTTTTATATATATTTCAGAGATCTAACATCCAATAAACTTACAGGATTAGAGGAGTCAAGTTTTATGGGATTAAATCTACTTGGTCGACTATTAATAGGAAAAAATCAAATTAGTAATATCGCCGATGGTGCTTTTCATGGACTATCTAGTTTGAACACATTGTAAGTGTCCTATGAGCTTATAATCAAAGTATTTTTATTTGGTTGTGTAGTAACTATAATGTAATAAACATATAGATTGTGTTCTCTAACAAAGAACATGCTAGGGGTCAATCAGTACCCTTAGTACTGCAAGGATCCAGAGGTTAATAAAGATGAAAATAAGTGACTGTGATGTTGTTTGTGTCTTAATTAGTATCCTTTCTGTTTGTTTCAATATATGTTAATTTTTTTTAAGTTCCCACAGTTTAAAAGTTAAAAAAGAAAAAAACTTTTTAGAGTCAATGCAGTGTTTAAGTAATTATAACCTTACTCCATTGACATTTTGCTGTGCATTATGTTCTTAAAAAGGACAGGAAAAGTAGCAGGAGGAACTATGCAAAATAAATCATTGTCCTATAATCTAAAGAACTCCTCAGGGGGGAAGCAATCATGAGTATCATTTGTTATGCAAGTAAGGTCAACTAAGGGCAAATGCTTTTTTGTTCCAAGAGCTAGTGATTGTTATCATTGCCTTGGGTAATGCAACCTCACCTCTTGATGTGAGACTAACAACATGTGTGAATTCAGTGCTTGAACATGTATTTTGGTCTTGAAAAATAAATAGTATAATTGCAATTGTATAATGGCATTTTACAATCTTATTGGACAGTCTTATCATTTTGTTAATCAACACACACAAAATCTTTTTCTAGAGATCTAAAGAATAATGAAATTTCTTGGACCATTGAAGACATGAATGGAGCATTTTCTGGCCTAGAGAAACTTAAAAGGCTGTAAGTTCTTTTAAGTATACCTATGGTTACATTGTTATAATCTGTAGGTTATTGGATAACAATATTTTATGTATCAATTTAAACAGGATTTAATTTTTTTTTGTTTTCTAATTTAAGGATGCTTCAAGGCAATCGGATAGGATCGATCACAAAAAAGGCATTTTCGTGGTTGGATTCACTTGAATACCTGTAAGTAATTGTTTTATATCCATGTATCATTTTCATTTTAGCGCAAATTTTTTTTGCTAGAATTTATTTTCTACTCTCTTTATTTGTCAATTTTAAAGTATTTAATTGTGTTTCTGCTCAATCATAATATGGTACTATTTGGCACAAATTGGTTTCCCAACACTTCTGATGATTTCTCTTTGCCTATAAAAGATCTGATGGTCGCTCAAGACATTTTGGCTCCAGTTAGCACTAAAACATTCCTGAATACAGCACTATTATGCCACCCATTCATTATTACTTGCTTTTGATGAGCTCTGTAAAAAATGACTGTCAAAGGTCAAAACAGGTTCTGTAAATATCACCTGAGAGGCACTTAATGGGTGTCCATTTAAAATGCTGTTTGTTTTGTATTAGGAGTGGTCTAGTTAACTTTTCTAAAATATAGCAGTCTATCATATTTTTTACTTGAATGTTTGTAATTTGAAATCTAACAATTATATATATTTTTATACAGGGATCTAAGTAACAATGCTATTGTGTCAATGCAGAGTAATGCATTCTCTCAGATGAAAAAGCTTCAGCAACTGTAAGTTGGTATTCGGTGTATTTTGGTTTCATTTGTAATAATACCAGATGTTGTAAATCCTATATTTGGCTTATTTCTTTCATTTGACTGGTATTTCTAAAATTGATTATCTTATTTCTTTAAAAAAAAACTCCTTGTTAATGATCTAACTTGCATTCATTTCATTTTATATACAGTCACCTCAACACTTCAAGCTTTTTGTGCGATTGCCAATTAAAATGGCTGCCTCAGTGGTTAGTAGAAAATAAGCTACAGACCTTTGTAACTGCAGTCTGTGCACATCCTCAAAGTCTCAAAGGCAAAAGTATCTTTTCTGTGAGTTCTGATGGATTTGTGTGTGGTAAGTTTTAAGAACATTTCAGGATTCATTTCTTTTTAATTTAAAGTTTTGATTTGAGTGTGTATCATCGTATTAAGTCACCACAACAAACTAAACTTAACTATTGTAACTTCTGCTTTGAAATGTGGCCTATCCTTCCCTATTATGTTTGTAGGTTTAAATGACGTTTATAACATTGTCAACTGATAACGTTAACTCAACAAATTTAGTGTAGTTTAGAGCAAATCTCAAAGACCACATTGCTAGCCGCTGACGTAAAAACACTGTTTTGTATGTACTGCGCATGCGCTCCACTGATGTTACGCCACGTAACTCTAAATGTGCGTACCAGACTAGTATGGACAGCGTAACTACATACGAAGGGGCGTGCCAACCATACGACACCCGTAATATTATGCTTCGGAGGCGAGTGAGGCACTTAAATCATACTGTATGGGCATGCTTAGGCAAGTATGTATGTGTAGCCTGTACGTATGTCAGTACTTGCGCTGTGTTAAGGTAGGGTTCGGCAAGTGTATAATGGCCAAAGTATGTACGAGCGAGCAGAGTGCCTAGGGGAGTGCATAGTAAATACGCTATGTCTTGAAACGTAATGAAAACTAGCTCTGGATCTGGCCCATTGTCTGTGAATGGCTCCACGTGCTGTTTTTATATTTTATACATAACGTTTCATGGCAGATGATCTTCTACATATGTTTTTTTTTCTTCTTCTAATATAGATGATTTCCCAAAACCACAATTTACGGTTCAGCCGGAAACGCAATCTGCAATAAAGGGCCATAATGTGAGTTTTATATGTTCAGCGACAAGCAGTAGTGACTCTCCGATGACTTTTTCATGGAAAAAAGACAATGAGGTACTGCATGATGCTGAGATGGAAAGTTACTCTCAACCATGGGCACAAGGTGGAGATGGAATGGAATATACCACTATCCTCAGGCTACAGAATGTAGAGTTTGCAAGTGAGGGAAAATACCAGTGTGTCATTTCCAACCACTTTGGAACATCATACTCTGTCAAGGCCAAGCTCACCGTTAACAGTAAGTGTCTCTAGATTTTGGGGTTCTTTATTATGCAGTTAAAAAAAAATTAAACGCTTTTAGATATATTTTCAGGGCATTAAAATAATTGTTATATGACATCCCTCCCCCAGTGCTTCCTTCATTTACAAAGATGCCCATAGACCTCACTATACGAGCTGGGTCAACAGCTCGTTTGGAATGTGCTGCTGTGGGTCATCCAACACCGCAAATAGCTTGGCAAAAAAATGGTGGGACGGACTTTCCTGCAGCTCGCGAAAGGCGTATGCATGTCATGCCGGAAGATGATGTTTTCTTCATTGTGAACGTCAAAATTGGGGACACCGGCGTGTACAGCTGTACAGCTCAGAATAGTGCAGGAACGATATCGGCCAATGCCACCCTGACCGTGCTAGGTAAGTGTCTATCTATTAGACTTTTCTTTGTTTAGGTGTAGGGGTGGCAGATGTTAATTCATAATTGAGCATTGTATGTGGGGAAACTTGAAACATAACTATAACAAAAAATCACCTGTATATGGCGGTAGAGAAAAATGGCAACCTAAATAATAAATTAAACTAATTGATGAAACTAGTTTGTGCATAACCATCTCATTTACATTGTCAAGATGTCTCATTAGGCAGTGCTCGCCAGTTAAGGCTGGAGTTGTTTGTCATGCCGGTTTTTTTCTTGATTACTTATTTCTGGAATGTTCTTTTGCCCATTTTGGTATTAACAATTTCAGTGATCCTAAAGTGTTTTGGGAGGTAGGGCATAAGAGCGGTGTCATGTGGAGTAAAATTGACCAGAAGTGGGTCAGAGTTGTTGAGATGGGTCACTAGGAATTCATTGCCCAGTCATGCGGTATACATAATCATTATGGCCAGACCCAGACTTATGATGTCCCTGCACACGAAACTCCGAACGCAGTGGGGTTACAATGGTGGATCTTCACTGTGACCAGCCTTCCATGTGCACAAACGGAAAAAAATACTGTTGCACACACAGACTTAAAATTCATGGACTGTACCCTAAATTTTCCACTGTGTCCTCGCTTAAAATGGGGATGGTGTAGAAATCGGAATAGATCATATGGGTCTTAACATGCCCTTGCAGTAAAACTTAAAGCATCACCTCCCACTTAGTGTATACGCTGTATACATCCCGTCCCCCCTTGCTGTCAAAAAGATTCCAAAAACGGAAGTCTTATGCATACGCAACATGTGGTTGTTTTCCACTCCTTGTGACTGGAAAACAAGCATTTTGCGGAAGTCCAGATCCAGTCCTATGTTTCTTGCTAATTCCAGTAAAGTATAAACTTGTAGTAACAATTTTATTTCTTTATTTTGAATAACTTAGAAACCCCATCATTTCTGCGTCCATTGGTGGATCGTACTGTGTCCAAAGGAGAAACCACGGTTCTTCAATGCATTGCAGGTGGAAACCCTACACCAAAGGTAATCTGGACAAAAGATGATAACCCATTAGTTGTAACAGAGAGACATTTCTTCGCTGCGGGAAATCAACTCCTGATTCTTGTGGACACAGACTTTAAAGATGCTGGAAAATATACTTGTGAAATGTCCAATATTCTTGGAACTGAGAGAGGCAACATTCAACTTTCTGTTATTCCTAATCCGACTTGCGATTCCCCTGCAAATGCCACACCATCCTTGGAGGATGATGGATGGGCCACAGTTGGTGTTGTGATTATAGCCGTGGTTTGCTGTGTGGTGGGAACCTCCCTTGTGTGGGTGGTCATCATATACCACACACGGAGAAGGAATGAGGATTGCAGTGTTACAAACACAGGTGGGTGTGATGATAGAGCAAGCCAGGAAATAAAAGCCATTACTTTTCACTTTTGGTCAATTAGACTTAACTGTTAACATAGCTTAGAGAAAAAGACAAATCTGAAAAACATATGTTACACACTGAACTTCAGCTGGCAGGACAGCTGTATGGTCTCTAAATGTTTTTGTGGTTCTGTTTCAACCGAAGTCATGCGCAGACAAACGACTAATAAAGTAGCACTTATATTTTTCAAGACTTCTAAAAACCACAGCAATTGTACAAATAGATTTGTAAGCAAACCCGTACAATATTTACAGCGTTATTTTTATGCAAACACGAAATTAAGTCCTGTGACAATCTCTAAAATCAGCAGCACACCTTATTTTTACAGTTATTTTTGTTTTGTTTTGGTTTTTTTTTATGTCTTGTGTATTGTGCCTAAACGTTCGTAATTCCTGTCCTTTACCATTTAGTTGTCCATCTGCAAGTTTCTGTTTATTTGTGTTGTATAGTTATTTTGGTTCCTCTTCCTAATTGTATTGCACACTGTCATGTCGTTTTATATTTACAGATGAGACAAACCTACCTGTAGATACTCCAAGCTACTTGTCCTCCCAAGGAACTCTAGCAGAGAGACAAGACAGCTACATCTGTTCTGAAAATGGAAGCCACCACTTCATAACTTCTATGAGTGGTTATTTCTTACAGCAAAGAGATGTTAATGGTATGATATTAACTCCTCCTCCCAATTCTTTATATTTCTATGTTAGATGTTGAAAAGAATATGTGCATCAATGAGCTACACTGTATGGACAAAAGTATTCAGACGCCTGACCATTACACGAACAGGGATTGTAATGACATTGCATTCAGATACATTGACTTTAATATGGAGTTGGTCCCCCTTTTGCAGCTATAACGGCTTCTACTCTTCTTGGAAGGCTTTCCACAAGATATTGAAATGTTTCTGTGGGAATTTGTGCCCATTCATTCTGTAGAGCATTTATGAGATCGAGCATTGATGTTAGGCGAGAAGGCCTGGATCGCTTTCTTTGTTCCAGTTCATCCCAAAGATGCTCAATGGGGTCAAGTTCTTTCACATTGAACTTATCAAACCATGTCTTTATAGTCCTTGCATTATGCATTGGGAAAAGTCATGTTGGAAAAGAAAAGGGCCTTCCCTAAACTGAAGTTATTATTATTATCATTGTTTATTTATAAGGCACCAGGTGTCCGCAACACTGCAGAAAATACAGTACAGACATACAGAGCAGGGATGGACAGCATAGTACATAATAAAACACAATATAAATATAAAAATATTACAAAAATACAATAAAATGAAGCAAGCACAGACAGCAAAGCAAAATTTGAGCTGTTAAGCTTGACGGATCAGGGAGGAGGGGAAGATCTTAGAGGGAAGAAATAGATTCTGAATGGCCCCTTTCCCCTGCCAACCCTGGGTGCAGGATGCATGCCACAGGACCCCCTGTTCTGAGGGGCCCATGTGCACTGCGCACCCTGCACCCATTATAGATACGCCTATGCCTTTTACTCTTTATTGACAATTTTATTTTCATCTGTTGTGTAGTCTCTCTCATTTGTCATGTAAGTACTCATTATGTTGTATTTGTCTTATGTACAGGACTTTGCCATTTGGATAATGGAAGTGAAACTGACTTAGAAGCAGTAAACGATCCACTTCCCTTTCATTTTACAGTTCCCCAGACCTCATTATATTTAAAGGGAGATCTTTACAATCCTGAAGCATGTGAGAATTATCATACAGGTTAGTATATAACACAAGCCGATTCTGTTCAATTTAGAATGTGTTTGAATGTCTTTTGTGTTATATAAAATTATTTTTATTTTTCCTTTTTAAAGGTTACGTTTCAGATCAAATACCTGGAAATTCTTATGAACCTGATCATTTAATGCAAAAGGATTTTGGGTCCTGTACACAACAGTGCGACGATTCATTTATAAAAATAAGTAATATCCATGGATCATTCCCTTCTCTTGGACTTGGTAGTTCCACCTGCAATCAAAGTTCAGATAAATCCGCTTCAGATATGGATATTTTTGGCATAAAGAACACTCTAGAAAATAAATCCTATATGGGTATGTTTATGGAAACGTAGGATGTAATACAGTTTAAAATATGGTGTCATAATGGTAATTTTGTCCCAAAAGCATCAGTTATGTAAATGATGATCTGATTCAATAAACTGTATAATCTGTCCAAAAATAATGTGATTGGTGATCCAAGGTATTAGTTATGTTTACTGGTGGCTAAAGTAAAACATTTGTAGAGCCAAAAAAAATACTTAATGAATGGCAGTTCACTAACTGGTTACAATTCTTAAATAACTTGCATCGCTGACAGTGGCCCAGTTACCTACAGAAAAAAGATATAAATAAATTTAAAAAAAAAAAAAAAAAAAAAAAAAAAAAAAAAAAAAAAGCCAAATCAATTTTTTTTTTTTCTATGGCAGAGAGGAGTCACTGTAACCACTTTTTATTCCTTTTGTAAAACAAACAAAGGTACCTTGCTGCTAAAAACAGTAGTTACAGATAGTAGTACATTGTTGACCATCCATTGTCATGTTTACTTTTCTTACTGGTGTCCCCCATTTTATATATCTTTTTTTTTTTTTGTTTTTTTTTTTTTTTTTATATTAGTGTGTAAGAAGGCATTTAATTTTTTTTTACTTGACTATATATGCATATTAAGGTGTTCTCTTGCGTAAGTTTAGTAAACATTTGGAGGGACATTGAGTGACAATACTGGCAGTAACAATTGCTTTATTTGATGACTTACAGGCACATTTGGGAAATCTATATGGAAGCCCTCTCAAGATTCATATCAAAAGACAATGAATTATGTGACTTCTCACAGTAATGGACATTCCTCATTGGATATACACATAGACTGCAATAAAGAAGAACCTACCGTTTTTCCAGATGAACCTGGAATTGTGTTTAACAATCACAACCTTTCTGAAAATCACAGGACTCCTACATTTTATTGCTATGACCTTGATACATAGCCATTTTGTATCTGTTTTCATTTCTTTCAAAGACTAACTTGCTACCTCATCTATGAAAGAGAAATATTAACGAACACAGAAAGTGATTTTGGATCTGCAAAGAAACTTTGATTTAAAATTTTATCTGCTTATTTTAGAGCTTTGTCTAAATACAAAAATGCAGTCTTAATTTAAATACTGTAAATAGTGAAATAAATATTTTTGTATTTTTATATTCTCAGATTTTTCTATGAAAAGTTAATACTATGTATTTTAAAGTTGCTGGGCCTTTTTTTCCCCTTGGGCTCATTGCAGATGTTGTAAATTTGCAATTATTTGGAATAAAAAATTCTGCTGTTTTTCAAAGTGACTTCTATTTCTTTATGTATATTAGGACAGTTCTATACAAGAAAGTGTTGTTCAGTTATATCATTTATATTTCCCTACAATACACAATTTATTGTGCCTTAATTTATTGAGGGTTGTTTTCCTGTTTTTAGGAATTCTCTGGTCTGTTGCCATGCAATTTAACTTGTGCGAACACTATTCCTTTTCTATAAAACCTTGTGTACACCCAACTGCGTATTGGGCAATCATATAAATTTCATTGATCTTGGTACGTTATCACAAGTGTGTACACTGTTTGCGACCATGAATGGTTGTGATAAAATATTTGTTTATTTTTTTATTTTATCAAAAAAATCATGATCACCGATGGCACAACATTAGAAATATGTGGGTAGTTTATACGGAAGTACGTCAGTCTGTCCAACTATTCGGCAGGCTTCTGTACAGCATAGGAAGATATGTACAGTGTTGTGCCAATGCTCTATAAGATGGTGCTTACTCTGGGCTATAACTAGGAACGTGCGATGGGTATGGTCGCCCAGAGCACAAAGTGAAAGTGGGGCCCAGGGAGTTCATTTTTAAGGTTAATAAGGTTATTAATTCAAGGTTAAAATTTCTAGCTATGGCAATGAGCTTACTAAAGAGATGGTATTGCATACATTTAGTGGAAGGTTATTTATATCCTGCATATTTTTCGACTTAATTTTAATATAAATATAAAAACCCCACAAATACTGCATTCTGTACACTACATTTAAAATAACTTATACACAATAGTGCCATAAAAATAAAAATTTACTGTCAAATGTATGTCCTTTTCTTCCTTTTAGAAATTGTGTTTATGATGTTGCAAAATGTAAAAAAATCACAACTTTTTATCCAATACCAGGTACTGACAGAACTCTGACAGCAATTATTTTGAGAAAACACCTGACTGCTGGATTCCTGATTGTGCAAATAGAAAACAGTGTTATCAAATCTTGTCCGCAATAATTCACTCAGAGTAAAAAATAATTCTAAACACTGGTCAGATGACTTATTTGTTCTAGCTTCAGTTTAATGAATAATATCTGCTAGTTATTGATCTATTCTGGGGGCGTTGAAGCTACTGTAAGTAGCTTGTTTGTTTTTGTTTTGTTTTTTTGTGTTTTTTTTTTTTCCTCCTCCCCTGATGACAGCATAGCACTATGGGTAAGTTCCACGGGGCGGGAGCCAATCCGGAAAAAGAAAAAGACACACCGGAAAGTCGACCCGCCTCCTCCTCCGGTGCTCAGTGTCTTTCCACTTTCTCTAGCTATAACAACAAAACATAGTACACGTAATAAACACATGCTTGGGAGGGAAAGTAGCTATGCTGTCATCAGGAGTCCAGGAAATACAATTATCAGGTATAATTTACCTTTTCCTCCTCCCCTGATGACAGCATAGCACTATGGGATGTGCCAAAGCTACTTTTACAGGGAGGGACACCAACCACAACCAGTGAATAAGGTATGACTTACTTGACAGGTATAAATTTTTT
>WWET01000779.1:35967-51787 GCA_011038615.1 Limnodynastes dumerilii | reverse complement strand
ATCATGCCTCACGTACTTTACACATAAATCTAAATATATATATATATATATATATAGTGATGCTACTGTGCATGTGCAGCGCTTGGGAGCAGAATTGCTCTCCTAAAAAGTTACCACCACACCCAACACCCAAGCCTTCCCCTGCATCTCTGCTCACCCAAGCTACGACGGCCACCGTCTCCCATACTATAATAGTTGAATTAAACTTGAAACCAAAAAAAAGTCACCTTATTTTGTTCCCGTCTTTATACTACTAATTACATAATTAGTAATCCTAGGATGAACAATGGAATGTAGAAGCTGTTTAATATGCCTTCTTATGTTATAACAAAACAGATAATCCACATAGTATACTAAAACCATTTACTGATATTCCAGTCTGTATTTGTGCAGTGAGTCGCATTGCAATAAACAGTGTACAAAACAGAAAATATTCTCAACAGGATTGTGCACTGCTCATTACTTGATGGCTAGTGTACAACAGAGATCCAGTCTTCTAGAGCAGGGGTTCTCAACCCCGGTTTCAACGAACCGTGCATGTTTTCCAGGTCTCATAATCACAAGTCATATAATGATACCACCTGTGGATATTTTCACAGAAATGTATAATAGCCCTTTTTTCCTACATTCCATTAAGGAGAGAAAAATAACTGCTACCAAACAATACAATGCAGATCAACAACTTTATAGTTAAAGTAATAGCATTTAGGCTTCTACTAAGATGTTCTAGTCAGCACTACCTATGTGATCAGTCCACAGTGAGATCCGGACAGCCTCTACCTTACATTCATACATGCTCTCCTCATACTCCGAAAACTCTGTGGGTAACAACAACAAATGTAATGTTTACACTGTATATGTACATGAACATTCTCATAATTTTGTTTGATTATTTTTGTATTTTCATTTTTTTTTGGTTTTTTTTGGAGAACTTAATGATACCACCACCCTACTGAGGATAAATTAACATGCTGTTTGTCCCCCTGATTGTGCCAACAAGCATTATAAATTGGTAGCACAAGTTCTAGTTGAACTGTTAAATTATTACTAGGCTTTCAAATAAATTTAATTTTATCAACCACAAAGCATGGTAACATTTTTGTAAATGTAAAAATAAGTGTGTAATGATCTGCTTTAATATAGTTACTATCTTCTAAAGTAATCCACCCTATGTTCTCTATAGCCCTTTTATTTCCTGTTATATCTAGCTCTCTCTTTTGTCTCTCTCTCTAGCCCACCAATACGACCTTGTCTTTCCCAAGCTTAGCCCTCTTTACTCTATGATCTCACTAGCTCCCTACACCCCCTGGTGTATACAGTTGTCAGAGGAAAAAATTGCTATAACCTTTACCATACCGTTTTTCAGATCGCTGCCTCGGCAAGAACCCGGGTTTTGAACCTGGGTTATTGCCATGTTATTTGCTGAGTTCTTAACAGAACCCCTGTTATGTGCGTCAGAAATTCTGGGTCCTGGGTTTGCCCTGACATTGTAAACAGGCTGCGCAGCTCCTGGGGAAGGACTGATTTACTGTTGCATAGCAACAGTGACAAATCCCTCCAATCAGGTGAGGCCCGGGTTGAAAATCCCGGGTCAGCACCTTTCACACTGCCACTTACCGGAGTTGGGAAAAATCCTTCTTTTCATGAAAAGCTCATTTCAGATCACCACTAAAAACCCAGGATTTTAGGGGCAATCTGAAAGGGGCATTAGATTAGACAGATGATGCAGACACCGGGCCAGTAATTTTAAAAGTCTAATCAATTAGACGTTAAAATAGTTTAATTTGCTTGTAATAAATCTTGAGGTTATCCTATGACAGAGTTGATTACCTTCTATTTTTATTTATTTATTTGTGGGGTCTCTCTGAAGTCAGCCATCTTTCTCCTCTCATATGAAGCCTAAGTACACCCAGAACTTTCAGTTGACACATGGAACACTATGAAATATCTTATCTTTAGAATGTTGCATATTTTCATAAAGTTTAGGGAAAAAAACCTGAAAAGATTTCCTGTAGACAAAAAAAAAAAAAGTGGAAAAAATCTTCAACATTATCCCATATGTTGTATTCCAAATGTCATTTTTTTTTTTTAGTCTTTATATAAAATTTGTTAAGCAGCACCAACAGACAATACTCTGCATGTGAAAATGTCATCTTAATGTGTAAAATACTTTCTGAGATATAGCCCCTCAAAGACCACCCCCCCTTACAGAAAGTAAATGGAGAAATGCTGTTTATTAGAGTCAACCTTAATATAAGGATGTAACTGTGCCCTTATAATATATACTTATTATAGGAGATATAGTAAAAGTTACTACATTAATGTAAAAGGAGCAAGGAGAGCAATTCCACAGCCTGGCACACCCCCACCCCACCTGCTGTTTCTACAGAAGTGGGTCGAAACCAAAGCAAATCAGTTGCTCTGGCTCTTGATGCTTCTCCTTAAAAGCATGACTGAATAATGAATGAGCATCTCTACATCCAGCCTGCAGGACCTTACAGGAAACTCCATCCTCTCTCTGGCTTATTTCAAGCGACCACCCCTTCCAAAGCCGACCCTGGCATTTGCCTATAAAGTCTATGCCTAGGGCTGGCTCTGGGCATCTGGTCACTAGCAAGTGCATTCATGCGATCCAATGTATATACCCCTCTCCCTCCCCCTCAAAAGAAAAGGTCCCCCACGAATAAAGCCATATAAAGCTATTTTGCATATTTATAGAAATATTGAAATATAGATGGGCTGATTGAGAGAAGCAACAAAAAAAGCAAACCTATAAATGAAAAAAGCAAGTTGCAATGTTAGGAGCACAGGCTGATTTTTTATATGCAGTGAAGTCAGGACTGCATTTGCTTAGAGTTCACAACAATTAAGAGTTGACCTAGGTAATGTCACCTACCCACTGAAATTTTGCTGGCTTATGTTAAATCTGTTTCTCGATGCAATTCAATATTGTTTTGCCAGTTGTTTGTGCTCAGCCCTTTACTTAACCTTTTTTTTTTTCAATAAAAAGAATATTGCTGATAAAGTATTAGACATATTTGTGCAATTGGAATGTCTTTGTACTTTAACACTTTATATAAACAATCTCTAATATGCATGTTTTTTATACATTGTATAAAAAGTTGGAATATTCTTGCTTTCAAAGGGTTGGAATATTATAACTGTCACTATTCCTTTGAGTGGCAAATGAGAAGCAGCTGTTGGAAGTACTGTCTGTAGACAGTTTCTGAAGGATAGTATGGGAGCAAAAGGTTTTCCTGTTTAACTAAGCCTAAGTCTTTTGTTTGTAGACAGAATCCTTGTGCCCAGAATTCATTGCAATTTTCTCTTTAATTTAGGAGCCAGATTTTTAAGACAGAAAACTGATCCTGCCTTAGACCACCAGTAATTTGGATTTTGTACACTAAAAAATACTGTCGGTTTTATTCAGATTTTTTCCTGCTAATTATTTATTACAAAAAAACCTACATATATGTAAGAAAGGTAAAAACTTGTAAAATACATTTATGTATCTCTGACAGAGCCTATTGCATGTGTGTGGCATCTGAAAACCAAATTCTGGCAATGATTGTCTCTGTAAAGCTAAAAGTCCTTGTAGGTTTACGTTTTACATATAAATCAATGGGCTTTTAATGAAAGTCTATGTAAGCTTATATTGGCTGCTGATAAAATAATTGAGGATTTACATGACCAGAACTGGACTACTCCCATACACTCCAGGTTTTTACATTCAAATTTAGGTCAACATAACATTGGCAACAATGTATTGAGCCTTTGAGCACCACGCAACCTGTAATTCTGTCTCTACTAGAGGCTTAAATTGAGACCAGCATTCTGATACACATAGTAGATGTGAGTTGTCTACATTTATGCTAGTTTAGGATATACAAAATATCAGGATTATAGTTATCCCTAAGGAGTGGAAAGACCTCCTCTGCTGTTCCAGTTACCACCCAAATTAACTCCTCTACAATGATATCAAGCTCTATGCCATAAATTTTGGCTAAAAGATTCAATTCGGTCCTACTGACATTAGTAAACTATGACCATTAGGTTTTGTTCAACAGAGACAGGACAGAGACAATTGAGTAGAACTTTTGACCCTGTACACTTTAGCCAGATGTCTTTCGCCCTCCTCTCTCCTTCTCTTGGGTCGACATAGAGGCAACCTGCCTTGGTATTCTTATAGAGACCTAGACAGGTGGACTGATCAACTGCCATCTACAAGTTCACCATCTCTGTAGGAAAGTTGCAAGCCCTTCATTGCCATCTCCCAGATCAAATTACTGTATTTCCAAAAGCTAAAAATTATAACAAAAGAAATTGTAGATTTTTTTTTTTAAATATACTTTTCTATTTGAACGCTTTGGACCTGACCCAGGCTGAGATGTACACCCGATGTTGTAGCATATCACTATGTGCCTACACACTGCACATGCCCAGAAAAAATGTGTAAAAAATTCTGTTGCTTGAACTGCTGCAACCACTAGCGTTGGGAGTGGTGTTGTGAGGGAAATAAAGGATGGACTAGCATAGTCAATGTACATTAAAAGTGTGGAAGATAGCGCTCAGGATGACGGCCGGGAGGTGAGTGTTGGGTGGGAGGGGGAGGTAGGTGGTTGGTGGTGGGGTGAGGTGTGTGTAGTGTGAGCTGCTGTGGCCCGCTAACGCCCAAGGTGCGTTAGAGTTTTAAATGGATTGGGGACGGTGAGGGCTGGAGCACTCAAACACTGTGTTTTGGTGTAGTGGTTGTAGGTAGACTGAATGGGGTGGTGGAGGGTAGTCCTGATAATTGTAGGTAGTTGCTTCCGTTGATTGTAACAGAAGAGAGAATGGTACAATAGTGAAGCACTGTGATGCAATTAGCTGGATAAAGAGGGAGTGCACTCACCCTGTTGTTCTCTTGGTACACTGCATGTAGGGTGGTGCTCTGTCCACAGTCGGTCAGGGTCGGTCAGGATGTTGGCTCCGGTGGTAGGGGTGTAAATAGAGTAGATAGTGAAGGTCCGTGGGTTAGATGGAGAATGTAGGTAGAGAGGTACTAACCTTGTACTTCTCTTGGTTGTCTGCGTTTAATCATTGATGTAATTGCTGTCCTGTGGTCATCTACCGGGGCTGGCTTCTGGTGGAAGTGATCCTCTCTTCTTTACTGTGGCTCTGTTGTGTGTGGTCCAGGAGAGAGCAGGGGTAGATATGGTGAAGCCTGTCCCTCCTCCGCCTCTACCTACTGTACAGGCTTCACCATATCTACCCCTGCTCTCTCCTGGGCCACACACAATGGAGCCACAGTCAAGAAGAGAGGATCACAACCACTACACCAAAACACAGTGTTTGAGCACTCCAGCCCTTACCGTCCCCAATACATTAAAAGTGTGTTCCTATATGTGAGCCCAATTCAAACCAGAAGTTTACAGCTTAACATTTGCATTAGCCACAGGTAAAATCTAAGTCCAGGAAACTGCTAACGGTTGACACCAGTGGCAGATCTACTATGAAATGAAGCTTAAGCTGCAGGGCTCTTATCACAGAGGGGCCCTGAAGCAACTTGTTTTTAATCTCTTATGTTTTAAGAATGTATTTCCCAACAAAATCGATTGAGTTTTTAAGTGTGTGAATCACAAAAAATTATAGACGTGACTCTGATATGTGACATAACGCAGAATAGTAATTTTAAGCAAAATCTGAGATGTAGTGGTTAAATGTTTAAAATATTTGGGGTTATCTACCATGGAACAACCCCATTGAAGAATATAACAGCGGTTACCCAGATCCATTCACTATATGGCCCATTTTGAAGGGCTCCATGCCCACCATCCCATTCTCCATCATTTGGGCCTTGCGGATTTTAAAAAGATCATTTTATTAAAGTATGAAATACATAATGTTTCAATTGCTAAATGAAATGAAATGAAAGGAAAAAAGTCAGCACATGTACAACTAATAGTCTGATTATGACCCTTTATATAGTCTCTAATACAGCAGTGTTTTACTGATCTAATTAGAGCTAGGTCCCAGTTTTAGACCTTTAATAATTGTTCCTATGATAAATACCGAGCATGGACTTCACTCTAGTTCATTCACCCACAAAGCTCCTGAGGAAGCTTCTGAGGAGTTTGGATATTATTTTATATGATTACTAGTCAAAGGCCTGTCAAAATGATGGGAAAAAATGTTGTGTCTCAAGCCTCCCAGTTTTCCCTATTCATGTCATTTTAGCTCCTGGTATTCCCCATCATGTCTCTCCAGCCCCCCAGTATACCCCATCATGTGTTCCATCCCCCAGCATCCCCCATCATGTGTCTCCAGTCCCCCAGTATCTCACCATGTCTCCAGGCCCCCAGTATCCCACATCGTATGTTTCACAATATTCCCCATCATGTCTCTCCAGCCCCCCAGTATACCCCATCATGTGTCTCCAGCCCCCCAATAATGTGTCTCCAATCCCCCAGTATCAACCATCATGTGTTCCATCCCCCAGCATCTCCCATCATGTGTCTCCAGTCCCCCAGTATCTCACCATTTCTCTATTCCCTTCATATGTCTCCAGGCCCCCAGTATCCTACATCGTATGTTTCAGCCCCCAATATTCCCCATCATGTCTCTCCAACCCTGCAGTATTCATCATCATGTCTCTCCAGCCCCCCATCATGTGTCTCCAGCCTCAAAGTATGCACCATCATGTGTTCCAGCTCCCCAGCATCCCCTATCATGTGTCTCCAGCACTCCAGCATCCTCATCATGGGGTAGATCCAGAACACCGCTTGCAATCCGTTTACTCGCATAGCGTATTTTCAGTACACTCCCCAAGGCACACCCCTTGAATGTACGTATTTTGTCCGAGTTCCGCTTTCCAAACCAAACCTTAACTTTTGCCCACGTAACCAATGTCATCCGCACACGTACGGATGTGGAATACGTATTTACGCAGCTAAGCATGCCCATACTGTACACTTTAAATACAAACCCCCGCCTACGTAGCGTATTTCAGATGTATTTTTGAGTCACGTAAAATTGGCACGCTCACACGTACGGATTTACACGACAAATACGTGAATGGCCCATACGTTCACATTTACGCTACGTTACGGAGCATATTTTCTATTGTGCATGCACAGTACTTACCAAAACGTGATTTTACGTGTCCGCCACGCGTAAATTCGCTCACAAGCATTGTTCTGGATCTGCCCCCATATCTCTCCAACCACCCCCAGTATTACCATCATGTGTGTCTAGCTCCCCAATATTACCATCATGTGTCTCCAGTCCTCCAGCATCCCCATAATGTGTCTTCAGTCCCCCAATATCCCCCATAATCTGCTTCAGCCCCCTGCAGCATCCCCATATGTGTTCCAGTCCTCCAGCATCCCTATAATGTGTTCCAGCCCCCCAGAATCCCCCCATAATGTGTTCCAGCCCCCCAGTATCCCCATCATGTGTCTCCAGCCCCTCCAATATTTCCATAATGTGTCTCCAGCCCCTCCCCAGAATCCCCCATCATGTTTCTTCAGACTCCCCCCTGATGCATCTTAGATGTGTATTATTCTGGACAGAACCGCTGCGAATGCGTAGGAGGTTCCATACGGATTTTATTATTATTATTATTATTATTATTATTGTTTATTTATAAGGTGCCACAAGGTGTCCGCAGCTCCGTATAAAATACAACAAAATACAGTACGTCCAGCCTCCCAGCCACCCCATAATATGTTCCAGCCCCCCAGCATCCCCCATCATGTGTTCCAGCCCCCCAGCATTCCCCATAATGTGTCTACAGCCCTCCAATATTCCCAAAATGGTGGTGGTGGGTCCTTCCTCTGCTTCCTAGCAACCTGCCCCTGTTGTTAGGCAGCAGAGGAGGGACCCCCTGCTGCCATATTCACATTCTGTACCTTACCTCTGCATTCTGGAAGTTCCTGCCACATCCATCCATCTTGGAAGTGGCAGGAACTTCCTGAAAGCAGGCAGGTGAAGAGGGTGGTGACAGGTCCCGATGCAGGTCCTGAGCTTCCTACTGCCACTAAAGGTAAGTAAAAGGGGACTCAGAGGGGGGAGGGGGGAAGTAGAATGTGTTTATTAGTGATTTTTTTTTTTAAGATTCTTCTGCTCCTCACTGTTGGGCATGCGCAACGTGTGTACGCTACTGCGCATGTGTATAACGGTGAGGAGCAGAATGGCTTTTATATATATATAAATGTGGTCTGCACTTTGATATTGCTTTTAATTATAGATTAATAAAAGTTTGACTTGATGGAGTGTCTGGCCGTTTCCATAGCACTCTCTCTGCTCTATTGGAAGATAGGAGAGTTATTGATTCACTCGGTGAGAGGCTCTCTCACTCTCTATAGGAAGAAGAGGACCGCTAGTGAAAGATTATCTCAGGACTTTTTTTTTTTACAATAAATGTATGGAACCTAGTTGCTATTCCACAGCTTGAGCTGCAGCTCTCCATGTGTTGTGAATTATGTAGACCAGGCCTCGTTAGCTAACTAACTTTGGAGCTGATTAAGCTTTAAGAGGACAAACAAAAAAGGAGCATGGAGCTGAATCAGAGATGTACTTACGCCTTTTTTTTAGGTGCAAGTGTACAGCTTGGCTAAACCATTTTTTAAAGCAAGGGTTGTTAATTAATTTACATATTTTTGCATGCAGGTAAAATACATTACTTTTACCCATAGAACTAAAATATTGCATAGCTTTATGTCTAATCTAAAAAATAGATTTGAGCTAAGAAACTTCACCTCCTAATTTTAATTCTGGTTTTACAATTGAAATCTGCCTCCCCTTGCAATTCAACATGATATTGCTCAGGTCTACACTTGCACCTAAAAAAAAGTGTAAGTGCAACTCTGAATCAGCCCCATATCTGCACATGATGACAGCAGGTCCCGATTGAATTCCAGGGTGAGTGAAAATCACTCTGCCTTCAATCGTTTACATGGATTTATGGTGGATAAAGCATAAAGGATGAAACCTATTAGGCATGGAGATGAACTTACGAATGCGGAAGTCAGCTAAAATCCATAGGTGGGAGTCATGGGAGTTGCCTTGCCTCTTAGGTGTGTAGATTTGCAAAACCATGCATACTTATTTAGAATTTAGCTGTGATAAAGCCCCAGATCTGTACTGGAAGAATGCTGCGCACATGTGTACATCTGCATCTGGTCCTATATAGCACTCTAACGGGAACAATTTAATAGTTGTGATTATAGCACACATAAACAGGATTTATTTTACACTTGCTAGCTGAGCTTGGAAATGTCTCCTAGAAAAATCTATTTCTGTTGTGGAAGGGCTCCTTTGTCTCTTGACACATGTAGAAGTTCAAAATAGCTGTTGAATAAGTGATTGCTCTATTTGAATGTACTGGTGTTGAGTTTAGTGTGGGTGGGTGGGTGTGTGTGTGTGACTGATGATGGCCCTATATAAAAACCTGTTATTAGTCTTTGTCAAGTACCAAACTGGGTGAATGTTATCATATATCTGGGAACTTTAGCTTTTGGTCACCTGTGGGTTTAATTTTGCAGAATTATAACTTAGTAAATATGAAAAACCTGTTAATCTTCTTTGTTGTTCACCTGTTTTGTATATTTATTTTAATCCTATGAGTCATTAAACACACAGTGACATGCATGAACATTTAGTGGAATGTTCTGAGACTTATAAAAGGCAAACCACACTTTGTGAATGTGGTTTACAGCAATAATACACACTCCTACTGTCTAATACACTGTTTTTATTTTTGGATGTATGTAACACCAGACACAAGTTTTACAAAGCTGAGTGAAGGTACAATCAGAGTGTGAAGTATGGAGAATAAAACTCAGTAGCACATACTGGATTTATATTGCCTTTATAATGCTCATACGTTGGTATGTTTGCATTTCATATATGTATACATTTTAGCTAAATGCGATAAATTAGTAATTTACCATAACTGAGAAAATTATAAAATAATTTGTACATTTCTTGACAAAAATGAATCATTTCTAAATACATGTGTAATTAATAACAATGGACCTGATTCACACTTAAGAATCTTCTTAAAATAAGAACTTAAAGTCACTTCTGAGCTAAACCATGTTGATTGCAGAGGAGTCATATTTCATCTGTTGCAAACAGTACTAGTGTTGAGAGGTGATATTTCCCAGCCCAAATCTAAATAACAGTGTAATAGTAAAGCTATCCCAAGTCCAAATAACAGTGTGATAGTAAAGCTGGTCAGTATCTGTTTTCAGTAAGCAATTCAAAGATGTATTCCTGCATGCAAAGAATACAATTAACTTGACTCCCCCCGAAAACAACATGGTTTTGCCCAGGAGTGACTTTAAGTTCTTATTTTAAGAAGATTCTTAACTGTGAATCAGGTTCAATGGGCCTGATTCACATACTTAAGAGTGAGTTAGGTGCCTGCAGATGCGCACCAAACTCACTCTTCCATCCCCGTCCCGCCCCCCGTTTTTAGGTACCTTATGGCACTTACGAGTGCCATAGGGCTACCTTAAGTCTCCGTGCAATGTCCTTACGGCTTATTCAGACGTTTGAGAGCTGATAATGGAAACTAGGAGCTTTTTGTATTTGGGTGCATAGGAGGCTAACAGATGGTAGGAGAGTGTTACGATTCACTTGATCCCTGTTCATTACACGTTATGTTAGTTTATTTTCTGGTGGTCACAAGACTCCTTTCTGGACATCCTAGTTTACATTCCTTGATGCAGGCATTACCTCACTGGTTTCATTCATTGCCTCACTGAACTCCCTCATCACATGGTCTATTTAAACTCTTCACTGAGGAACATGAGGAGATACACAATAACACAAGGAAACTGCTGGAGTAGTGCAACAAAAGGGAACCAGGTGAGCTTGATACTATGGCAATGTAAGAAGGACTGGAATTCACTGATATAGGGTCTGTGCTGATTAGAGCTGGTTGCACTTGTGTTGTTCCCCAAGAGTTGAGCAGCAGACTGCAGAGAACAGGAATGGAGATGAGGGACATGAAAGGGCTGATTCAGATCTGCACTTACACCTTTTGTTTTGGTGAGCAAATCCTTGCTGAACTGCAAGGGAAGGCAAGTTTAAATTGTGAAGAACGAATTAGAAGAAAATCTATCTCTTTTTTTCTGTACTATTCAGTCTTTGTTGCTGGTCTCTCTTTTTCTTACCTTACTTTTCTTCTTTCTAACCTTTTATATTTCTAGTCAGTCTTCTAGCGCTGGTTTCTGTAAATTAGCGGCGTTGGTAGTGTATTTTACTTACAATGATGTGTAGTGCGCGTGCAGGAGGGAGCTCCGGTTAAGGGGGCAGGTCCATGCCTCGGCCGCGGCGCAGTTGTTCACTCCCCCTCCGCTTCCAGCTGGAAGCGGAGTCCTGTATGTTGACTTCCAGTGCGCACCGGAAGTCGTTATCATGCCAGAACCTTGCAAGCCCCACAATGGCAGTCGCCACTGGAGATGAGCAGCGGATGGACAGAGAAGGAGGTGAGGTGGCGCCAGCAGATTTAGAGAGTGTGAGTGTGCAGCCGATGGCAGAGGAAAGCGTGGAACATGCTATGGGGAGGCCTGCTGGGGGCAAATGTGCTGGGAAGAGATGCCACATTCAAAGTAATAGTCAGGAGGTGAGGGCAGAACGGCAGGTGCAGGTGGTCGATTGAACTGGGCACTAACAATGTTATGATTCAGCTTCTGCACCGCAGGCAGCGATCAATAAGGAAGCAGGATCGCGACAGCAAGAGGTACCAATCCCAGGTCCTTCAACTTCATCTGAAGGTACACATCCGGTCGCCGTTTACGGTGAGTTAGTACCAGTAGTTGATGATGTTGTATCTTCTTCAATGTTGGGGTCTTCGGATGATGGATCGACTAAGAATAGGCCCAGTAAGGTAATGAAATTACTGAAAAAGACACTGGCAGTGAAGAATGGGGCAGGGGGTAAGAGTAAGAGTAAGAAGAGTAGGGTTCCTCCGCCGAGGGCTCCGGTCTACCCATGTGATAACATTGCAGCTTCTTGGGATGTCCAGTCTTCGGTGAAGGATTGGATAAAGAATGGCAAGTTTGTTGATGTTTTTGAGTTAACACATGGGGGTCAGAAAGAACTAGCAGCTGCGTGTGCGAAGGGAGGAATAGGAGAAGAAGCCTATAAGAGCTATGTTAGATGGCTAGAAGGGTTTTCAACATTTGCTGTGTGTTAAGAGAGAAAAATATAAAGGTGTAGGACAGGCGGCGCTGAGTGTTTGCAATGGGATGTTCTTATTTGTGTCATTTTAAACTTGTACTAATTAAAGTTTGTTCTTATGTTTTTTACCCTACATGTGAGTTCATATGGATGTTTAACCTCCCGGACCACCAGGGTGATACGGAGCCTTTTAAGGACTGCTGTTGCTCCTTGAGTTGGAGGCTGGCTTTTATTCATAGGGCTAATTGTTTTAAGGTTTACGTTGGGACTATTGTTGAATAAGGATCACTAGTGAAAGCAAAGAGACTTTTTTATTGAACTTTTTTCCACGGATTAATTTTTTTTTGGACATATATAATTTCACTGGACATATTGTTTTTTGTTATTTCACTCATTTGTTTATTTCACTTTTTGATAACTATTTATTTATTTATTTATCTATCTATTTATTTATTGATGGGCATTTATTTATTTATTTATTGGCTCATGGATTCACTTTACCGCTTTTAAGGGGACATCTGGTAAATTGGATATCAATTGCTACTCCATTCAACTATTATTGATGCATTTACTGGTTTACGGATTTTAATTTATCTGTGTTTCTGACATTCCCTATCCCATTGCAAACACTCAGCGCTGCCTGTCCTACACCTTTATATTTTTCTCTCTTGTCTACTCCTTGGAGGTACTGTGAGACACCTCCTGGTGTTGGATTGCGGCTGTTTAGCAGAGTGCATAGTGCGCTTGAGTACTCATTCTTACATAATTTTATTTGCTGTGTGTTACCTGGTAAGTAGACCGTCTGAACATATTTCTTTTTGGCATTGTGTGCATTTGATAGAGGATATGTATGCAAATGGTCATCCGGGCCGTTGGCGTGCATATGACGAAGATTTTAGAAAGAAGCAAGAGGGCCCGAAGTCCATAGATTTTTCAATTTCAAAACAGAATGAGGTTGAACCGAATTTGGGCAAAAAGCGTAGCATTGCAGTCCTTTCATAGAGGGCAAGGGGGAGCAAGAGTGTTTACACCCTACAAAGGAAAATGCTATGCATACAACAATGGGTGATGCACAAAAGGTGATGGGTGTAGATTCAGACATGCATGCTCTCATTGTGGGGGCTATTGCAAACGGTGCAGGTTGGGGTTCCCAGACAGTTAGGCCAACTATGCCAGTCCCACCCCCCCCAGTTAGGCGTTAGAGCCATGGTTGAGTAAATACCCCGATAGAGAGACAGCGCAATTCTTAAAGAGGGGTTTCCAGTTGGGTTTTGCATTGCCTATTACAGGTTCAGTTAGTTCAGGTTTAGTTAAAAATTTAAAATCAGCACACCAGTATCAGGAAATCTTGTTGGAAAAGGTAAAGAAGGAAGTTGATTTAGGGAGGATGGTAGGCTCATTTCAGTCACCTCCTATCCCAGATTTAGTTATCTCACCGATTGGTGATACCTAAAAAGATGCCAGGTAAGTTCAGAGTAATTCAGCACTTGTCATACCCGCTCGGGTCTTCGGTGAATGATGCGATAGACCCAGCGGTATGTAGAGTGGTTTATCAATCGTTCAATCAGGCACTTGAGATGGTACATTCTTGCGGCAAAGGGGCTTTGTTAGCCAAATTGGACTTAGAGTCTGCGTTTAGATTATTACCAGTTCATTCAGACTCGTTTAGATTCCTGGGTTTTCATTTACATATGGGTTACTATGTTGATTTCAGCTTGCCAATGGGATGTGCCATTTCTTGTGCTTATTTTGAACGGTTTAGTACTTTCCTACATTGGTGTATTCAGGTGGTGACTAGTCATGAACTTATTGCACATTATTTGAATGATTTCCTGTTCATTGGTCCAGCTGATTCGGTGGTTTGTGAGCAGGTTCTGGCTAGGGCGGTCAATCTCTTTGCCCAATTTGGAGTACCTGTGGCAGTTGAAAAAACAGAGTGTCCCACAACGTGCTTACAGTATCTAGGTATCGAGGCTGATACAGTGCGTGGAATATGCCAGCTTCCAAGCGATAAAGTTCAGCATCTGCAGTCCGCGCTGTTGGGCCATTTTGAAAAAAGTCCAATCCCTTTTAGGGTTGTTAAATTTCACATGTACAGTTATCCCAATAGGAAGAGTTCTTTATAGAAGATTAGAGCAAGCGACGGCAGGCGTTCGCCTCCCCCATCATTTTGTGGCACTGAGTGCAGCCATTAGAGAGGATATGGGTGTTTGGGTGTCTTTTTTGGAGGAATTTAATTGCATTTGGCAGGAGAGAGTGACGTCGAGTGTTGAACTGCAGCTCCAGACCGATGCAGCTGGTTCAATGGGCTTTGGAGCTTATTTTCAGGGCCACTGGTGTGGCAAAATATGGCCGGTTTCGTAGGGGAAAGATGGGGTTACTGAAAAACTTGATGGTCCTGGAACTTTTCCCCATCCTGGTGGCTGTGGTGCTATGGGCAGAGCAGTTGAGGAATCGCAACATTGTTTTTGGTGTGATAACCTCGGGGTGGTCCAGGCCATCAACAGGCAAAGAGCCTCATCCCTGCAATTAGGTTGTTGAGATTTTAAATTTTGCAATGTTTGTGGTTCAATGTGACAGACGCTTTGTCGCGTTTTCAATGGGCAATTTTCAGGAATTAGCGGGGAAATTTCTGGAAGCTAGTCCATTAGGTTTGTCAAGCCCTTCTTTTCTGTGGCAGATTGTGCAGAAGGATTAGAAGAGCTGCACCAAATACGTTGCGTGAGCCTGGGAGGAATGGGTGCAGTATAAGGCATCGAAGGAATGCAGTGTTAAGTACAATCAGCAGTTGCTCATGGAATTTATGTGGGCTGAGTTTGAAGCGGGAAGGTCGGGGGCTTCTATGGCTTCATTCTTAGCTGAGGTGTCTCATTTCTCACTGGTAGGTGGATGCGGTGACTTTATGAGGTCCATTATAGTTAGCAAGATTCTAAAGGGATGGTCGCGGGTTTGACCTGTCAGCGAGGATGTGAGGCGTCCTATTGACATACCACTGTTGATTAGGATTTTGACTTCCGTTCCTGAGGCAACCAAGGGTGGTTTTGAGTGTTGTTTGTTTTAATTAGCTTTTTATTGTGCCTTTTTTGGGGCATTTCGTGTTTCAGAATTGGTGGCTTCATACTCTGTAGGATTCACAGATCAAAAATGGAGCAGTTAGCCAGGGGGCGATGGATTTCACTACTGGCTAACACTAATAGCTTAATATACCCAGTGACGTTAGCCAGACAATATACCGCTTTGAACACAGATGGGGGTGACAACTGGCTATGTCATGGTAATGGGAAACCCCTGATGAAATATCAGTTTTCCTTCATGCTAAAGTGATGCTTGGGTGTTCTGGGTCTTGATAGGAGGGCCTATGGTACCCATTCATTTTGTATAGGCACCGCGACTTCTGCAGTGGTCGAAGGTAGTGTGGAGACAGAGATTATGAAGATAGGCAGGAGGAAGTTCGGCGCCTAGAATAAATATATTAGGCTGAGTGTAACTTAAGTAAAAATGTGCTTGGAGAAGTTAAGGTTATACATCTGGTTTGAGGTCACGGTTAAGAATTTACAAGGTTTAACAGATAGGTAAGTGATAAAGTAGGATAAGCTAAGTTGGATGGTTACTTGAGCCCGGGATAACCTAGGTAATACTGCCTGCTTAA
>WWET01000779.1:13967-32382 GCA_011038615.1 Limnodynastes dumerilii | reverse complement strand
ATATTTACTGTGCATAACCTTAATTACTACAGTGAAGTGTTGCTCATAGTAAGAAATCAGATTCTGGCTGACATTCTCTATTATGTACAAAAATCTAAAAATATAACCGCGCTCTCTAATTAGATCTAAACATATATAAACAATAAGGATCTGTATTATTCAAATAAACACATATAATCACACTTTCTGAAACTGTCAATATGTGTGACAACAAAACAATGTATATAGTCCACAATATTTATTAAATAGAAGCAAATTATTGAAAATAATTTATATAAATTATATAATAATATATATAATAATATATAATTAATATGTAATATAATAATCACAAATAAAATTAATCAAGGCAATGCAAGTGGCATTCACAGACAACCTAGCTAACCACTAAACGCTCAGATAGCAAATGTAAACAGACTAAATTGAATTATAAGTACTTTCCCATGAAAAAAATGGCACTTGAAATGAACGATTTAATTATTCTGTATTATATTTTAAATTTTCAAAGATATATTATAATATTTACTAATAAACAAGGTGTTGTTGTGTTCTAAAAAGGATTGTTTAAATTGTTTGCATTGTAACCTCATTGCTTATAAGATTGTCTCTATCCAAATTCCTAGCATAATCTTTGGCCTCTTCCAAGATGGATGTGGGGTAACCCTTTTGTAAAAAGAGATTTCTGTACAATTTCATCTAAGATGACTCATCTGGCTCTCGGGGACATGCTCCTTCCAAGGTTTGTAGTGGGCACTGGAAAAATGCAAATAGTTGTTGCAATCCACCTTCTTCCGAAAATTTTTGGTAAGAATTTTATTGCTTTCAATGAAAATAGAGATATCAAGAAAATCCATGGATACCTTATGAAAAGAATGTGTGAAAGACAGATTATAAGAATTGTGATTAAGAATTGTGATTAAGATATGAAATTCAGTGATTAACTGATGTTAGATCCACAACCCAAATGATAAAAAGATTGTCGATGTAACGGCCATAGAACACCAGATTCGAGGCATCGGGGCCACCCCAGATGTGAATTTCCTCAAACTCTGCTATATACAAATTGGCAAAGCTGGGCGAATCTGGTGCCCATGGCCGTCCCATGGCGCTGAAGATAGAATACCCCATCAAACATAAAATAAATAAAATAGAATCCACCAAAAAATCACATAGTCTCCCAGAGATCGTTAGATCCTTGCTCAGGGTTCTTTTGATAACCTCCGAGCCCTGTAAATGAGGGATGTTAATATATAAAGACACATCTAGAGTTAGAAACCCATATGTGGATTTCCACTCAATTGAAGAAAGTTTTTGAGTAAAATTTAATGTGTCTCTGATGTACGATCTCTGGGAGACTACATGAGTTTGTAAAAAGTGATCTATAAAAAAGGAAAGATTAGAAGTTAATGACCCTACACCCGAAATAATAGGGAGAAGTAAGAGATTTGTGTCTTTTCGGAAGAAGGTAGAGCACAGGAATAACCAAAAATTGAATAAAAAGAAATGTGTATTCATCTTTGGAGATGATATGGTCCCCAAGAATTGTGAGCGCTTTTTGAAAACAGTCCTATCAATACCTTCCAATTGTGTACAATTTAATAATTCACATTCCGAAATATAATTTCTATTTTCATTTTCTATTTGTAACTGTATCAAGGTGTCTAAACATTCCTTACCCGATTAATTTAGTGTGACAGAAAAAAGGGGGTTCTTATTCTGTATTGGTATGTCAGAAAAGAACCGTGTTCTACATAATCCTCTGACAAAGCAGTTAAGCTCTAAAAATAGATAAAAAAAGTTGGGCCCCACATCTGGTGCAAAGTTGAGCCCTCTAGATAAAAGGCTCAGCTCATCAGATGTTAAGTTTCTGCTAGATAAATTGAAAATAATTTTGGAATCTGTAGTTATCTTATTAGTATTCTTTTTGAATTTTGTTCCTCCCCTCCTTCCTCGGAGTCTAAACGTCTTTTGGGTGTTCTCATTTCTAAAGGTTTGTACCTGTTTTGTAACGGAAGATGAAATGGTGGGTGAGGATCTAAAAAAAGATCCTGGCTAAGGGCAGGTTCAAAGTTGTTTTGTGATGGAAATTGAATTTTAGCTCACTATCATTTCTTGATTTTTTTCCCCTGGTTGTTTTGAAACAGATAAAGAAATAGAATGTTCCAAAATTATTTTGGAAGGATCATTCTTTAAAAACAAAGTGGTTTTTGGGGGGGTCAATCTTTTTTTATTTTTATTGTTAATAAGTGCTGCTTTATACTCTAAATCCTTTTTATTCTTGTTAGTATTTTTCTTTTTGGAGTAATTAGTATTATAATAACCAGGTGGGGGAGGAGGGAATTGCGGCTATATTTCTATTTTTTTGTTCTATGGTTTAAGGTCTACCACTACCTTTTTTAGCCTGTGATCCCTTTTTAGGTCACCAGAGTAGACTCAGTACCTAAACCTTAGGCGCTGAACATGTTTTTTTGTATATTCTCTATTATGTAATAGGAAAGTGAGAGCTACAATCTGATTGATTGGTATGGGCAACATCTCCACCTTTTCTTTTCCGCAGTTTAGTAAATCTAGCCCTAAGTGTAAGTATTTAAACTCTTTCATGCCTCAATGCCTTTTTATGTATCCCTGATAACAGAGGCTGTGTGCCTCATTAAATGACAAATTAAGGAGCTGATTCAGAGTTGCATGTGTGCGCAAGACGGAAGTGCGCAAACTAATTTAAATACGGCCTATTCAAGGTTGCGCATTTTCGCTTAAAAAAAAGCAAGTGTGAATCGCACGCATCTGGAATACGACTATGCATTGTCGGAAGCGCATCCATACTTCCATCTAATTTATCAATTGAGTGAAATGTGCGCGCGTGAGTCGTAAGGACACAGTTTGCTGTCTGCATACCTTTAATTCAAAGAGTGGTGGGTGCGGAAATTCACAATGGTGTATTTTTTTTGGTTTTTTTTGTTTTAAGGAAATCCTTTATAAAAAATTAATGTGTTTGGAAAAATGTAAAAAAAAATATTTATATATATTTAAATTGTAAACTATTTAAAAGTTGTATGTATTATGTAAATGGAGAAACACTAACTTATTTGTAATATTGTTTTTATTTTCAGTATCCAACAACATACAAAAGAAATCTAACAATTTTTATGAATACAAAAAATAAAATGTATTTTTAACATACAAAAAAAAGTTGTCAATGTTATAAAAAGGGCGTGCGCAAGAAACAAACTAAAAAACCTAACCTATGTTTAAATTCCTCACAGTATCAAATATTTCTGCAGATATCCGCTTCTTTGTTTGTTTGTATCTTTATTAAATAGTGTTTTAGTAGCTGTATTGCTTTTTTGTAAATGAGTCACGTGTCTGCCTTGAGGCCTTTTCCAGTTAAAAACTGTTTTAAATACGCTTGCACCATGTCAGGGCTGGTGCAAAGAATGCACCATGTCAGGGCTGGTGCAAAGAAAAGTAGTAAGTGCAAGCAAACTGTCCATTATGGATGCACGCTGATCAGCTAGTAAACCCCCCTTTTTGCATGCAAATAAACACGGATTCGTAAGTTGACGGAGATGGAAAAATGGCATTGCATGCGCCTGCTTTACAACCGACAATACACTTCTTGCGCATGCGCAGTGCACAATAATGCTACGCCTCCGTCTAAATTTTATCGCGGATACGGAACTCTGAATCCGGCCCCAAATGTAAATTAACTGTGTACCAGTCTGGAACAACCTCTTCTTTGCAAATATTTTCTGTAAAGCAACGGTTGGTATGTTGGTTGGTGGCTTGGTTCGGGTGTAATGCTTTTGAATTTCATTAAAAATGGTTACAATTTATACCTACAAATTTGTTAATTCATTCAGATACAAGTTCACTCCAAAACTCTCCAGTAGACAATGCAACTCGAGCGCACATATCTTTATATTTATTCAGTAGGAAGTTTGATCTTGGAGCTATATCTGTCCTCCAACCCTTGGTGCTAGATCGGGAAACCTCATGAGCAGGTGCAGGAGGAAGACCTGTGGACTCACTGGTATAACAAGGAATGGTCAACCATAAGGCTTAGAATTGCCAAGGCATCTATTAGTGGCAGTATTAAAGAGACCACCAAAGTGTATACTAATTTTTACTTAGACCCAGCAAAATCACATTGTATGTTTCCTTCTGCTTACAATCTCTGCTGGAGGAATTGTGGTATGGATTTTGTGGAGCTGCTTAGTAACTGAATCATTTTAGAAGGAAGCCATACATTTCCTATAGCTGATCCTGTTGTCTTCTTGTTGCTCAAAAAGCTGAGCTCCCTCCCCAAGCCCACTGATAAATAAAAAAAAAGTCAATTATAGCCAAGGAGTGGAAAATCCGCTCTACAGCAAATTCACAACAAACTTTCAGTGTTATAAAGCAAAACTTATCACACAAAGTCCATAGAGTTGCATCAAGAAATGATTCAGCTTGTTCAGTTTAGATGTCTTTCAGACATCTCATGGGCAGTGGAAAGCTAGATTTCTTTCTGGCTTTTTATACTTTTGCTGTGGACATTCCTCAGGACAGTTGTATGGCATTGAGTGGCTACCCAGGAAAATCCTCCATTAAATCTCTCCAGCCAACTGTCACTGGCACCCTCACCTTATCTGCCACTCAGTTACACTCTCTGTTACGAGAGTGTAATTGCCCAAAATTGGACTTCTGAAAGTTCCTTTTCAAAAGTCCCTTTTTCGAATACTTACCGCTTTCGCCTTTTTTAGCCTTTTTTTTTAGTGAATGGGTGAGTATGCTGTTCAGCATACTTTACCCATTCACTTTCGCAATTACCGTTGTCCTGCCGCCGCCTGCGATATCCCTCACAGCACCACCGCCGCTACTCGCCGGACCAGGAACAGGTGAATAACCTATCTGTGCAGGTTAGGGTTACAGTTAGGGTAAAGGTCAGGCTGTTAGGTAGTGAGGGTTAGGGTCAGGCTGCAGGGGAGGGAGGGTAACGGTTAGGCTGCAGGGGAGGGAGGGTTAGGGTCAGGTTGCGGTAGATGGAGGGTTAGGGTCAGGCTGCAGGGGAGGGAGGGTTAGGGTTAGGCTGCCAGGAAAGGAGGGTTAGGGTATTGAGAGAAGAGGGTTAGGGTTAGAATTAGGGAAGGGACTATTTTTACTTACAATTTAGCTGAATGGAGCTTTTGGAGCTCCATGGAGCATAGCAATCGAAATCCCAGCCAGTTTGCATTTGGACCGGAGCCCCACACCCACTGCCACTACCCTTCAATGTCCCTTTCTCTTGTCTCTCTCCTTTTTCTCCTTAAGAATCTCATGAACCAAAAAGTCTGTAATTTGTGGGCTTATTTGTAATTCTTTTGCAGTGTAACTGCCCCTGCGTGCTTCTAGATTTATTCTATTTTTAGATTTATTTCTGTATTCCATCCTCTCCTTTTTTTACATGTGAACTCCCCATCACGGCGAGACTGCGATATCAAGCACCTATATATGAACTTACACCACGGGATCTTCTATCTGGACTTTAGCTGTTCAGAACATTATTATTCACTATTCAGTTTTATTTTGGATTGACGATCCATTATAAACACCCCAGAAGTACACACAGTGCCTATCCCTAATACCTTATTTTGTACACATTGTTTCCCTCTAGGGGATTGGTAGATCCCCTTAGTATATGGGACTGGTGCTTTTCTATATGCATTTATTGATCTTGCCCTTTGATTACTTATAATATGCTTCTAGATCTGCTTTGGAGCTCTATTGTGCAGCTTAGGGCTGTAGTTTGCAGTGTCCACCCCAAAATGATCAACACAATTTGGAATTAACTTTAATGAATGCATGCAGTAATATACCTGTAGTTTGCGTGTGGTGCCCCTGGGGGTTGTTGGATTGTGGGGTGTACATTTTGTCATGGGTTTCTTATTCAGTGTTGTGTACAGGGTTGCAAGGGGAGGTTGCTAAGCAACTAACAGTTGGTGCGAGACAGGTTGAGTTATACGAGGGGGTTTTCTGGAAGGATCTGGGAAGTAACAGTTAAGTGCGTAGGTTAAATCCGTTAGGGGGGCAGTTGGTGGCAACAGTGTTAGAGAGAGGACGTGATGTTGAACCAGATATTTGGAGAGAGGGAATATTAGCGGTGGAGAGAAGAAAAGTTACATTATAATGTGTTAAAAAAAGTAACAACAGTGGAAGGAGAAAAGGAGATAGCGGTGCAGATTAAAAGAAGGTGGTAGTGTGTTACGTGAGGCAGATCGAGATCGAAGACGAGAGAGTGGTGTCGGTGACGGTGCTGGAAGAAGTGACGGAAGAGTGACGGTGGCAGTGAGCAAAGGACTGGCAGAGGCGGAGATCAATTGTGATGGCAGAGAGTGTAACATCGTGGTTGGTGAGAGAGAGAGAGAATCGTGTAGGCTGTGTTGGAGTGGGAAACAGAGGTGTGGAACGGGAGGAGAGTCGGAGCAGGGGAGTGATGGAGAAACAGAACAGTTGCTGTGGTGGAGAGTGCAGCATCGTAGCTGAAGGGAGAGGGAGACAAGAACATCAGAGAGGAGATAGGAAGCAGGAGGTGAGCATTGGAGGGTGACTGAGAGAGTGGGGTATAGAAAGTAACGAGAACATTCGAAGGTGTTTCATTTTGTGGGATTTTGTCTAAAGCAATTTACATCTGATTTCTCTAACTTATGTAAACAGATTACCTTATGTTGAAATATTGATATCTGTTTGAAACCATATTGTTCTGTTTTAGGCTAAATTTTAGAAGTAACTTTTAGTTAATTTCTGTATTTATTAACTGTAGACTGTAATTTAGAAGAAAGAGGGGTAGATTTATGTTAGAAAATTCATTTTAAGTGTGCATTGATCTTTCAATTTAATAATTTTTTCTATTGTACTGTGTGAACGTATCATTTTCGCTGGATGAACATTTGTGAATTGTACTCAATTATTCAGTTTCTCTGTCAATTTATTTGTACAAGCTAAAGTTTTCTGCCCTTGCAAAACAAATTTAATATCATTAAGTAAAATACAATTTTAAGCAAATCTGGTGTCAGTTTGAGTTATATCTTACTCTATTCACCCTTCTGCAACTCCTACTTTGACCTTTACCATTCGGTCCTCACATGCAGGGTATTGCATACCACGCTGGATGAAATTCACTAAATAAAAGTCTTAAAAAGTCTTTTCAAAATAATTTAACCTTACCTGCAAGAAAACGTGTTAACAAGATATATAAATTTGTACTAAATGTGTTCCTCAAATTTGTGCTACTCTCTATATCTGATAGATAAGACATCCCTAGTGCTTCTCGCTGACCTCTGGAGAGCTAGTGGTTTGACTACATTGTCAACATCAACATTAATGTATTAAAGTATTAGGATCAACAATGTCAATATCTTAATTTATAGGTTCATCACTTTCTACCTGCACTGTGTCGTTCATATCTGACTCTTGGGTTAAAGCAATTGGTGCCCCTGGGATTATTTGCCCACAAGTAGACATGAGAAAGTCTGTAAGATTTGAAAAGGGGACTTCAACCGTTCTATAAGGGATGTGTCTTCTTTATTTTCAAATTCCCGACTGGTGATAGGACTGGCTATGCACAACTTGAGTTAGTCTCTGTGGACTACGCTAGAACTCCTGCCCTTTTCTCTTTCCACATGTAGTTAAGTACTCCATGTTATTGCAATAGAGGCTATGCTACTACTATTGCCATTACTTTCAGCATGCTCCTGATCTATAGTCTGATTCATGATTGAATAACAAGAAAAAATATTCTCCACTGTATAGTGTAGTATAGTATATATAGTATAGTATAGTGTAATATTGGGTAGTATGGAGTAGTGTATAGTATAGTGTAGTTTGTTGTATTATAATGAAGTGTAATTTAAAATAAACCACTGCAACCACTACCATTTCTTTTTAATCCTCTTTAGCATTGCTTACTCTCTTTTAATTGTTTTTTCATAGAGATGCATGCGTCCCACACTGAGCATTTTAGTTTATTATTTTATTTTAAGGTTTAAAGCAATAATGTTCACTAGGAATGAATGACATCAGTCATGACTCATGCGGCACTCTATAGCTTCCTCCGCTCTGTGTAGGTTAGTAGTTTGAATTAAGATTGTTGGATATTGAGGACATGGCGCAGCATTCATATTTCTGTGCTTGCAGCTGTTAGACTAATAAACATGATTATATCATACTTTCTTCCCTAAGCTTTCCCTCAAACAAATAAATATGTTTCTAAATTTAAACTTCAAACTATCACCCATTACAAACAAGGCTGACACATGTTTAATAAACCCAAATAAGCAAATTTATTAAAAAATATACAATCTGTTCTTGGCGATGAATGCAGATATTTAACATTTTGGTGAAGTAGAGGTTTTTTGGCTCTATTAACTGAAAATTGCTAATGGAGAAATTTTTTTGTATATTATTCTACACCTTGGAGACTTCATAATTATGTGGTTTACCAAGGTAAAGGCTAATAAAGAAATTTTCCTCTCATAATGATCTAACATGTCTTGTGAATGTAATGCTTGTGAAACCAACCAGTTTAAGGATTATGGAAAGTAATCTGTAATAAATACAGCATGGGAAGTCTGAACTGTGATATTTCACATAGAACTACAGAGTTTTCAATGCACTCAAAGAATCTGCTGCTAAATTAGCAGGCTGTGTACACATTAAATAAGGCCGAGTTGGCAACTTTTTATTCTCACGACAGTAACAAGAAACGGCAGCATGGGTGCAACATTTATGCAAAACACTGCCTAAAGCCTCACGGAATACACACAATTTCCAGACAGAAGAAATCCAGATGGAAGAAATCTCAACACCTTTTAAAAAATCCCGACGGGTTAATAATCCTGACAATGAAATCCCAACATACACCAATCCTGACATGTTAATAATCTTGACAATAAAAAATACTGACAATGAAGAAATCTATGATGCCCCCCCTATCCCCGCTGCTACTTGCATCTGTTCCCCTGTCACTGGGGGAGGGCAGAGTATAGAGGCATCGAGTGGGACAGAGCATAAAGTGGGGGGACAAAGCATAGAGGCAGCAGAGAAACAGATGGAAATGGATTCTGCCTCTGTGCTATGTTACTTCTATGACAGGGGAACAGATGCAAGTGGCAGTGGGGAAATAGATCATAGAGGCAGTAGGGGGACAGATAGATTTATTCATTGTCAGTTTCTCTTCATTGTTAGGATAATTAGTATGTTGGGTTTATATAAATCGGGATGTCAGGATTATTAGCATTTTGAGGTTTGTGTGTGTTGTGGGGTTTGTGTATGTTGGGATATCTTCATTGTCAAGATAATTAGCATGTCAGGATTTGTGTATGTTGGGATGTCTTCATTGTCAGGATTATTAGCATGTTGGGATGACTTCATTGTCAGGATTATTAGCATTTTGAGGTTTGTGTATGTTGTGGGGATTTGTATATGTTGGGATATCTTCATTGTCAAGATAATTAGCATTTCAGGATTTGTGTATGTTGAAATGTTTTCATTGTCAGGACTTACCTTCCGCTATGGCCACACACCTTTTCCCCATGAAGAAGCTTAGCGAAACGCGCGTCGGGGCATTCCACGATCCTCGCTGTTCCTGAGTGCATCGGGAGCCGCTTGTCCACGTGTTCCTCCGTGAGCCTGCATGTTGAGCGCTTTTCCCCTGAGATTAGTGTAGGGTTAGATTAGCTTCCTCCGCTCTGTGTAGGTTAGTAGTTTGAATTAAGATTGTTGGATATTGAGGACATGGCGCAGCATTCATATTTCTGTGCTTGCAGCTGTTAGACTAATAAACATGATTATATCATACTTTCTTCCCTAAGCTTTCCCTCAAACAAATAAATATGTTTCTAAATTTAAACTTCAAACTATCACCCATTACAAACAAGGCTGACACATGTTTAATAAACCCAAATAAGCAAATTTATTAAAAAATATACAATCTGTTCTTGGCGATGAATGCAGATATTTAACATTTTGGTGAAGTAGAGGTTTTTTGGCTCTATTAACTGAAAATTGCTAATGGAGAAATTTTTTTGTATATTATTCTACACCTTGGAGACTTCATAATTATGTGGTTTACCAAGGTAAAGGCTAATAAAGAAATTTTCCTCTCATAATGATCTAACATGTCTTGTGAATGTAATGCTTGTGAAACCAACCAGTTTAAGGATTATGGAAAGTAATCTGTAATAAATACAGCATGGGAAGTCTGAACTGTGATATTTCACATAGAACTACAGAGTTTTCAATGCACTCAAAGAATCTGCTGCTAAATTAGCAGGCTGTGTACACATTAAATAAGGCCGAGTTGGCAACTTTTTATTCTCACGACAGTAACAAGAAACGGCAGCATGGGTGCAACATTTATGCAAAACACTGCCTAAAGCCTCACGGAATACACACAATTTCCAGACAGAAGAAATCCAGATGGAAGAAATCTCAACACCTTTTAAAAAATCCCGACGGGTTAATAATCCTGACAATGAAATCCCAACATACACCAATCCTGACATGTTAATAATCTTGACAATAAAAAATACTGACAATGAAAAATCTATGATGCCCCCCCTCTCCCCGCTGCTACTTGCATCTGCTCCCCTGTCATGGGGGGGGGACAGAGTATAGAGGCATCGAGTGGGGCAGAGCATAAAGTCGGGGGACAAAGCATAGAGGCAGCAGAGAAACAGATGGAAATGGATTCTGCCTCTGTGCTATGTTACTTCTATGACGGAAACAGATGCAAGTGGCAGTGGGGAAATAGATCATAGAGGCAGTAGGACAGATCATAGATTTCTTCATTGTCAGTTTTTCTTCATTGTTAGGACAATTAGTATGTCGGGTTTATATAAATCGGGATGTCAGGATTATTAGCATTTTGAGGTTTGTGTATGTTGTGGGGATTTGTGTATGTTGGGATGTCTTCATTGACAGGATTATTAGCATTGTGGGGTTTGTGTATGTTGTGGGGTTTGTGTATGTTGTGGGGATTTGTGTATGTTGGAATGTTTTCATTGTCAGGATTATTAGCATGTTGGGATTTTTGTATGTTGGGATGTCTTCATTGTCAGGATAATTAGTGTGTTGAGATTTGTGTATGTTAAGATGTCTTCAGTGTCAGGATAATTAGTACAGTATATTTATTCCAACTTGGCCTCCGATTCCTATTTATAGCCCCTGGTTTCTAAATTGCAGGGCTTTAGGACCACACATCCACAGTCATTGCATATGGTTCACCGCCCGGTCTTATATTGGCATGCTGTGTTGGATGCTAGATATTTATTTATTTATCAATACGGGTCTGCAATGAACTGTGTTGATTTCTCCTCACATTTGTTTATATATATATATTGATGTTTTTGCTATTTATTTGTTTGTCTCTCTAATTACTGGCTTTCCATTTTATTTATCCTACAGGTGTGTTAGCCGCGGCTGATTGGTGTATTTACATCATGCCCCTATTTAAGGACTTACCTTCCGCTATGGCCACACACCTTTTCCCCATGAAGAAGCTAAGCGAGACACGCGTCGGGGCATTCCACGATCCTCACTGTTCCTGAGTGCACCGGGAGCCGCTTGTCCACATGTTCCTCTGTGAGCCTGCATGTTGAGAGCTTTTCCCCTGAGATTAGTGTAGGGTTAGATTACTTGCCCACGAGTGGGCAAAGTGCAGTCGTGAGGCTGTAGTATTTTAAAATTCTTTATTCTAGACAAATTAAAATGAATTTTCAATATATTCAGTGAACTCAGTTGTTTCTCCAATCGAGAGTAGATAGCCAACATATTGAATAAATAACACAGATAGTATATCACCATTCCATGTATCGTCTCCCCTCTGGATAATTTCTTGTACCAGTAGGTATAAAGTTCCTCTACGCATTTCATCAATAAGACTTTTCCATGAGGTAAGCAACGACCTCCAACCAACTGCTTATTTACAACTCTTAATCGTCTCAAAAGTCCACACTGCAGCTTGGAATAACTGAGAGAAACTCTATTCTCAACGCCCACAGCACCTTAGATCACCTGTGGAGAGGCGTTTGTTTGAGCAAGACCCCTCTACTAATACCTACTGCACTTTAGATCCTGTATAGACTGGCAAGGGGGATTGGGTAACATACTTGCCGTATGAAACGGAGGAGCCCAGTGGCCTTAAATACTAGAATTTAATGTACTTCTACCTTCAGTGCTACCCAATTTAATATATAATACTTTCATGAACTGCCCATTTTTCAATCACCCTGTATGAACTAACTATTTCTTATTTAATCCACCACAGTCTAATCATTTATATACATTGTTGCAGATTCCAAACAAAGCAACTGATTCTTTCAAACCAACCCATTTAGGAACGTTCCTCTAGAAATTGAGTGGTATTTTGTTTTATAATGGTTTTATATTAATGGTGAGGTGATTTTTATTTATTTTTTAATTTGTTTAATTTTGTTTTTTACTATTGAATACATTGTTCTACTGTTGTTTCAGAACTTCTCTTGTTATTTAAGGTATTTAAAAATTGGAGTAGCAGATCCAATTTCTGATTTAGTGCTTTGGGACAGATCATCATTTTCAAAATTAAAGAGACATAAGTCACTTGGTTATAGCATTCTATATCTGTTCCTGTATTATATATACATGATACCATGTGCTTTGTTTTGTTAGTTTCTGTTTGCCATGTTCCCTCATTGCATTGCATTCTTTTTTTATTTATGTAATAATTTTGAAATTCTATTATATGTTTTGTTTTGTTTCATTCATCACTACACTACATAAATATTACAGACCTTTACTATCAAGTGTACCTACCACCTACAAATTGTTGGAAATAAATAAGATAGTTTTGATGTTTTATAAACTATGTTCTGTGTTAAAAATATTCCAATAACATTTGATATTTATATATAGGGCTATTGTGTGTGTTTTTTTTTTCATTCAATAAGACTTTTTTTCTTTTGACTTCATAACTTATGCTGATGAGAAATTAGGACATTAAAGCAACAAATCAGGAGCTTAAAGTGAAAACACGGATCAGAGTGGTTACGCTGCCAAAAGTTAAGGTAGGGCTCAGAAAGGGTAAAGCGGGCAAAGTATGTACATGCAAGGGGAGTGCCAACGGGAGTGTATAGAAGGCACGTTTGTGTGAATATGCTACGCTAGTAAACGGATTGCAAGCTGAGTTCTGGATCTACCCCATCGTGCGGATCTTTAACATTATAATATATGGTTTGTTGAAGTGTGTTTTGATTGTATCGGTAATAAAGCAGATTACTCCTGTTTGCATTACCTATAAACTGATCTGAACAAGTTCCGTTTTGTGTATTCTGTATCTGTAATTATTTTGAGTTCTATAAGGAGTACTTTAAGGAAAGCCTAACATTAAGATCATGTTTACTTTTTAAAATTAAAATTATATTATTATTATTCTTATGTTTTCCAAAATACAAATAGAAAACAAGAATCTTCTGGGGTGTTCACCATAAATCTATAAGGTTTCTTCCACATCCCACATTTTTGGAGTCATCCCTCTTATAACATAAATGATTTATATTCATTCCCAGAGTTTTGAGGCAAATATATTGCATAATCCCTTATAGTTACAGTTAGAATATATTACATTTTGCATTTAAAATGGGTATCACAACCATATGCATTTTTTTTTATTATTTCTTGTAATTTATGCATGTTCATTGTCTTTAGTACTCAGTTGTTAAATTATTGCCCTAAATTTTAAATGTTTGAAGTTAATAATATATCTTAATCGGTGCCTGTTTCTTAATACGTGATCAAAGAACATCCAACTTTAATTCTAAAAGATAATTACAATATTTTCTATTACAAGCCAATGATTTTCAGAGACATTAATTGCAAAAACTGCTTTACAACATTACTTTACCCAGAGCATTTCTATAGAGTATTTATACAATCAGTATTTTTTATTGCTCTTTTTTTTTAATGCCCACGTGTGCAATAGAGAACATTATTTCCATTTAGAAAAGGTTAGTGGAACCATTAAGTTGTATTTGAAATATTGAAATAAACAATGCATCAAGTTATCCCCAAGATGAAAGTATATGAAATATTTTTTTTTAAGTGCTAGGATCCTGCTCAGTTTCTGTTCTGTGTGCTTACACCAGGGACCAGATTTACTAAGCTTTGGGAAAAGTGGAGATGTTTCCCATAGCAACCAAACAGATTCTATCTCTCATTTCCTATTACTTACTAGAGAATGTCAACTAGAATCTGATTGGTTGCTGTGTGCAACATCTCCACTTGTCCAAACTTGCAGCTTAGTAACTTTGGCCCCAGGAGTTTACCTGTATGTGAGAGCATATGCTTTTAATTAAGTTTAGCTACTATATAGGTGTGGTAGTTCTGCTGATAATCCTTGCATGTTGCAGTAGTGTCCTGGCTCCTGAGCACTTGCTACTGTGTCCTATTCATTTTTGTTTAGATTTATGATATTTCCCAAGTAATACTCACCTTGATTACTAGCTTGTTCCTGAAAAACACCCAGTCGCAGATCCTGGTGCAGTTTCTAGACACAGACATAGACTCTGGCACTTTCCAGGCAATGTCCATCTGCAAACCTGCTTCCTTTTTCTGGCTATGCATCTGACATGTAGGCAAACCTACTTCCCAGCCCCAGTTTTTAAGTTCCTAATGGCACTTATGAGTGCACTTATGTGCAGGGGAGTCAAGTTAATTGTATCCTTTGCATGCAGGGATATATCTTTGAATACTTACTGCACACAGATAGTGACTAGCTTTACTATCACACTGTTATTTAGACTTGCGATAGGAAACATCAACTCTAACACTGTTTGCAACCGCTGAAAAATGACTGCCCTGCAATCAACATGGTTTAGCCCATAAGTAACTCATTTCAAGCACTTACTTAAGCCTGGATCCCGCCCCCTGTGCTTAATCTAAAATCTTGCATCATCTTACGGGATGGTGTAAGTATAAAACATTTTCTAGCCCTATTTCTGTTGTAAACATTGCACTATACAACAAAAAGTTAATCTATTTTTATCTGGTTGTTAAAATATCAATCCTGGAGTGCCCCAGAGATGCCCCCTATACCTTTGGTCAAAAGGCAGTCTATATATAGGTGTGATATTCTCCAAACAGAATAAAAAGTCATAACAGTAATGAGATGAAATTGATCTCTCCTTTATATTCTGTATTGTGGTAATTGTCTCCATCCATCCATTAATGTGATCACCGTTCTGTGAATGCTGTAGCTGTAGTTTGCAAAAGTGGGTAATTTGAAAAGGTATGTGGTCCGTTAATTCATTTTGGATAAATGTAATGATGCTTCTGAGCCCAGTAAGTGGAATCGCTCATGATATGAAGAGAGACAGAGTTTGTTGGAGAATGTGGTGTCACACTATTACTTTACTCTGTCCTTCTCTGTTTACTATAGGTGCTTACACTTGCAGATGTCTTTTCTGTCTTCCTCTCCTCTTTCTTATTGGCAGGTCTCTAATACTCAGCTCTGGTCTTCCAAAGGGTTGAAAAAAAGGAACAATAAAAATGCAAATACATTGTAGAAATTTCTACAATCCTTTTATTCGTTAAAATGTATCAAACTACTCACAATAAATTCTAACTTTGCAAGGAATGTAAGATAAGGCTTGTTACTCATATATCCCCCAAAATTTTCTTTGCGCTAGTGCCTTTCCGCTCTGTAGGGCTCAAAATGGAGGGGGTTTGACTGTGTGTGTAGGTAATCAAAGGAATAAGCATAAAGAATAACACTTCTGACAGAGTTGGTTTGAGTTTGCAAGTGAGGACTCCATCTTTGCCAGTTGACCATTTCCGAGAACATACCTTAATTGTATATGGATAATCTCCCATTCCTCTCTCCCAAAATTCTCCGCAAGTGGTTACAAGGTTATTGACTTTCTATTTCGGAAGAAACAGATGCCGGTATGGAGACAGGCCTTAATGACACAATTTGTGTCTGAAGTCCCGCCCCCCTGACCATCAATACTACTACTGGATCTTATCCTCATGTATGAGCTTAAGCTGACTTCTGTATGCTAGGTATGGAAGCCAGCATAATGTTGGTACTGCACATGCGCAGTACCAATATTCCCTGCATACGCAACAGAGGCAGGGTGTATGACATATGCATGGTGTTTTGCATTTAAATCGTACAATAAGTATTGGCTTTAATGATCTTCTCTTCCACGTGCATCAAATAGTTAAGGTTGTTCCCTGCAGATGGATTCACTATCCACACGTAGGAGAGCGGGAGGAGTGCCCTGCTCTCCTATGTGTGGTATTGGGAATCACAAATTCCATATGATAGTCTCAGTTGCGGAGGCTACCGTACGCAATTTACAAGTAAATGAGGATCAGGCCCAGTGTTATTGAGGGATTGGGTGGGGCTCGATGACTCAAATTATGTAATCAAGCCCCGCCTTATCCCTAGTGTAACTAGGAACCAGAGTATTGAAAGGCAGGGAGCAGGATTTGAGGCTGTGATTTGCATAAAATAACAGGACATTGCAAGACATTTGCTGGTACTAGGAGAAATGCCATAATTTTTGGAGTATTCCGGGAGGGTCAGTAACCCTGGATTACAAAATGTTCATACTTGAATAGTCACTACATATTTGGGTATAGTTCTCACTCTGTGTTAGGTCCTTAGATTATATTTGAATCTACAATAAAATATATGTGTATTGTCTGTCAGCCTGTCTGTCTTTTGATAAAACTATGCAAGAATTCTAGGTAATGGTGTGTGCTTAGGGAACAAAAGCACAATATTAAATAATATACGTCCTGTAGATTTTTTTTGTCTTCTTCTGTGAGAGTTTTAGAATAAACCTGGAAATGTACATGGAGTACCAAACTGTATTAATATACCTAAGATTTTTTTTGTTTGTTTAATGCAGCAGCTATACTGTGTAAAATACAGTGTCATATTCCAGAGCTACACTGCCATCTTCTGTACAATTCCCTGGGCCATGCCAAACTGCAAATGTTCTGGATTTTTAGATATGTATGACCTAACATTTCACTTAACATTTGATCAACCAACATTTGACTTAAATGCAGAATTCTATTGAAACTGTGAAACTCCCTGCAGAGATTCTTAAATATGCCCAAAAAATCCACTCCAAGGCAAACCTCTTCTTATTTATGTGTTTCTGCAACATTATTATTATTATTATTAACGTTTATTTATAAGGAGCCACACAGTATCCGCAGCGCTGTACAGAGGCAATAGCAAAGGCAATAGTTGCATATACAATACAATAATTAACAGAGGGTAAAAATTATGACGGAATACAATACATGTATAAAGCAAAAATTAAATACAATACAAAAATATCAAAACAATATGTGAGGAAAATAAAGATGCTGGGTAAGTATGTAGGAGCAGATGAATAAGGAGAGAGATAGACAGTAGAGAGAAAAAGGTGGGAATTGATGAGGACAGGGTAGAGGGATGATGATAGGAGGAAGGAGGACCCTGTCCATAAAAGCTAACATGCTATGTGAGAGAGGGTGAACAAACAGGAGACACAGGGGTGAAGATGGGGAGGACAAGTAAGCTTAGGTGGAGAAAGGGTAGACTAGCCTGAAGAAGTGGGTTTTAAGGGAACGTTTGAAGGATTGGAGTGTGCTGGATTGCCTGATAGTATGTGGTAGGTTGTTCCAATGGAGAGGGGAGGCCCGGGAGAAGTCTTGGATGCGGGAGTGGGAAGTAGTTATCAGGTTGGAGTTGAGGTGGCGGTCACCAGTGGGAGGGCGTGTGGATGAAGATAAAGGAGGAGAGGTAGGGAGTGGTGGAGGAGGAGAGAGACTTGTAAGTTGTGGTAAGGAGGTTAAAGAGAATTCTGAAAGGGAAAGGAAGCCAGTGTAGAAATTGACAGAGAGGGAAGGTGGAGGCAGTGCGTTGGGAGAGGAAGATGAGTCTGGCTGCAGCATTTAGTATAGAATGTAGGGGTGTGAGACAGACCAAAGGGAGGCCAGAGAGGAGAATGTTGCAGTAGTCCAGACAAGATATAATAAGAGAGTGAATGAGCGTTTTAGTGGCATCAGTTGTCAAGAAGGGTCTGATGCGAGCAATGTTGTGGAGATGAAAGCGGCAGGGCAGTGAGAGGGCGTGGATGTGGGGGGTGAAGGAGTGAAAAGAGTCCAGGATGACGCCCAGGCAGCGGGCTTGGGTGGAGGAGGAGATGGTGGAGTCGCCAATAGTAATAGAGATAGTAGGGGTAGAGGGGATACGTGAAGGAGGAAAGACTACGATTTCCGTTTTGTCCATGTTTAGCTTCAGAAAACACTCGGATATCCATGAGGAGAAGGCTGATAGGCAATCTGACACTTTTGCCAGAAGTTCAGGGGAGAGGTCAGGGGAGGAGGAATAGATTTGATTGTCGTCGGCACAGAGGTG
>WWET01000779.1:0-13903 GCA_011038615.1 Limnodynastes dumerilii | reverse complement strand
AGTGGGAAGCACTCCCGAAAAAAATGTCACCCAGAGAAGAAGTCTAGAGTGAGAACAGAAGGGGACCAAGTACTGAGGCCTGGGGGACGCCAACGGGAAGAGAAGTAGTAGGGGAGGATAAATATCTACTATCAACATATCCAGCTATTTCTTAAAGATACAGTACTCTATTTTAAAACTTCTTAAAGAGACAGTGTTGGTTTTTTAGTAGATTTTACACCTGACCTCTTTTTAGATTTATATTTATTTAATTATTTTTTATTAACTCTATAGTCACACAACGCCTAATCGAGGGATTACACCATATTTCAAACTTTTTTGTGTTTGTTTTATTTATTGCCACGACATATTAATATGTTACTCTAATTGTAAAAAATTCAGTAGTCTATTATAGGGGAAAAAAGGTGTTTTCTTTCTATTCCTGCTTTCTCCTTCCTGGCATTTAGCATAGACACAGTGCAGGGTTTATCACATAGAAACATAGAAAGTGACGGTAGATAAGAGCCACATGGCCCAATTAGTCTGCAAAGATGTTTATTTAAAACGATACTGATCCCAGACCCTATTTTATCATCAATTTTAGTTTGAGATTTAGGATATCCTTATATTTATCCCAAGCATGTTTAAACTGTTTTACTGTGTTACCTCTACCACCTCAGATGGAAGATTATTCCACTTATCAGTCATGTTATAGCTCATCTCCTTCCCTCTTTTCTGCATTCCAGAGCCCACTGGTTCATTGTTCTATATGGAGATGACAGATTTATACAATTTAAAAAGTGGAGAACAAGTTAGTTCATCTGCATTTTGTCTCCAATAGATCTCATACCAGAAGGCAAAGCCAAAGATAGCACCATCGGCAAACATAAACAATGGTGCCCCCTGACCTTGGATTCCCTTTATATTTGCACCCTGGGCAACCTCCCCTAGTTATATCCCTGCCAGAAGGCTCTTTAAGATCTTAGCAGTTATTTATGTTCACCAAAAATTATTAAGCACATTTGTATAAATATTAAAATAAATGTAAAATGAGTACATATGCAATACATAAGACACTGCAAAACATTTTAATTCACACATTAATCATCTACTGCATTGATTATTGCAGTCCTCTCTTTCTTGGACTAAAATATTATAAAATTACTCCCCTATAATCTATATTGCATGTGGCAGCTAGACTTATTTCCCTTGCAAAATGCTTTTCTAGAGTTGCTTCACTCTGTCAGTCTTTACATTGGTATTCTGTATTTTACAGAATCAAATACAAAATCCTGTCTGCAGCTCTTTAAGCCTGATCCCTGACACCTGTACGGTCTGCATATAAGCAGCTACTTCCAATCCTCCTTTGCTGGTTCATTGATGTCATTTCAGACTGTTATGCCCCTCATCAACAGTTCCAGCTCGCTGTGCCTTTGTAAACTCCTGGATTTTTGCTCCATTTCTACAGCTTGTGCTACAGATTCCTTTGTCTTTGTGCATTCCTGGGTTCCTGCTTGGACATCATCATTCAAGTCTGTTTGTAATCCCTGTGACCTGTTTATTCACCTTTCCAGTACCCTCTAGCCTGTGCTCACCTCAAGTATTTACTATTTTAGATCTGCACCTATGGTCAGTGAATAGCCTCATTACTCTGCAATAAACCTTGTCCCCATGAATCTGACATTCCTAACTTACAAAGCCATTAAAAAAAACTGCACCGCACTTATCTCAATGTATATGCCAGCTCACTCTTAGATCTTCAAAGGATATACTGCTCTGCTCCCCTCAAATGGTCTGATTCCCAGTTACACTCACTGGAATAACCTTCGTGGCCCATTAAGACTATGCTCTACTTCAAGTGCTTCCTTAAACTTTTCAGACAAGCTTTCCAAATTCCTCAATATACTTCTTAACATTTTTCTACCCTATTTACAGTGACTTTGCTATCCAGTTTTCCTTTCTGTTACATGAGTGACATAACCCTAAACACTTTTTCTTTCCATACTAAATGCACCTTAATTTCTCCTACTTACACTGCTGTGGGACTGGAAAATACAGAGCACTGAGCCCTTTAACTAGTGCTCTGGCTGCTCTAGTGTATGATATATAGCACATTCACTTATGTATCAATCGTCAATGTCCCATAGAGTAATAGTTTGCAAGAAGGGCCCTCTTACCCACCCACCCAGCCTGTCTGTTACCACTCAGTGATGTTATAATGATTTGAAAAATTATAAAGTGCTATGTAATCTTTTGGCACTATATAAAAACCTGTTAATAAATAAATCAATAAAATTAAATTAATAATTTTTTCATATGAAACGCATGTAACTTATAATTGAAATATTGTCACCCTGGCACTGTACTTAATGGTACATCTAAACAAAACTTATAGTGAATAGTGAGACTGGCAATTAACAACACAGCAGACATTCCACAAACAGCAGAATGGGCAGAGGAACGTGAAACAACACAGCAGGGCCAGAGTATATTGACAGCAGTGCAACCGATGAGGATGTACTTAAGTGAATCAGAGATATGTATTTGGTCTCCATAGTAAACATTTTGTGGTATAAACCAATCAGAATTAAGATGAGTAATTCAGCCTTGATTTACAAAGCGTGATGACAATCAAAAAGCAGAGCTTTTTTTTTCCAACATTTATAACCTCACAACCTCAAAATAAACATTTAATAAACACAGTAGTTTTACTTATCATTGGATGGTAGCATGCATTGGTGTGTCTTTACTGTTTCATACTAGTATCTTGTCTCTGTATATATTTATACACTTTGATTGAGCACCGATTATTTTCCATTTTATATTTGTCAGTGGGTTATGGAAGACTAAGCACCCCATAATTGACAGCTGATAGAACTAGTTTTATTTATATATCTGTTCAACCTTGAAAAATATAACACCATTAGCATTTCTTTTTATAGTTTAAGTAAGAGCTGTTTGGGATTCGAGATTATGCAACCTTGACATAAAGGGGCTTACATGGGGCTTTGTTTACAGGTAGTTTCAGAGCAGTTATGGATAAATGCAATATGCTCTGGTTGTGGCACTCCAGGTATTTTTATTTAGTAATGTCATGGGTGTGATACAATTTATCACTTATGTCCACATTTCCATACAAAGAAAGAATGCTGGCTTCATAAACAGTATTTAATTTAACTTCATTCTTGTGTTAATATTAAACATGTTTTCACATTTCTCTTCCATAGCATAATTTTATTCAGAAGTTTTATTTTGCTATTTTTTGCACAATAGCCCAATAGCCCTATCTTAATGTAAATTATTGCTAAATTATAGTTGAAATTAATATTTTCACTTACTTTTATGTAGCAAAACTCATTACACAGTTTAAAGAGAAAAAGATTGAGGCTTAGACAGAAGAAAATGAAAAGTAAAAGAGGTCACTTTGCTCATTCAGGAAATGATAAAGAATAAATCGATTAAATTCAGGCTTTCCCTCCTCCCAAAGGTGATATAAAACAAAATTGTCTATAAATATTAGATAGAATCTACTTTTGGATACTTAAAGCCAAATAACCTTAGAGACTAGCAAGGTACTTTGTAAATGTAAAAAGAGTCCAGTGGGATTTCAAGTCATACATAAAAAGTGGAGAATGTTTTCATAATAGTTTTATTATTTAGCGTTTTCATAGAAGCAGATGAATTCATGTTACATGCACAGCAATTTTAGACACAGGGCTCAGTTTGAAAAAATCCATAATGAATACTAAACTATATTACGTACATAAATTCTATTCATTCACACATTTTTGTAAAACTTCTGGGTTGCATGAAAAGAATATCCAGTTTTTGCTCCAAGCTTCACAGATGAAGCATTGTGGTATTGGAATCCACCGTATGAATAATAATAATAATAATAATAATAATAATAATTAATAATAAAAATGTAAAAATAATAATAATTCCCTCAGTAACTATGGACTGGATTCACAACAACAAATTTTTATACTTTACGTGCCTAGATATTCGTGCCGAGATACTATGCATGCGTAGTAACGTTTTTAAGCTATCTACGTAGCGTTTCCTTACGTAGATTGCGTATATGTAGTCTTTAAAGAATTTCTAATATGCAGTCTTTCTGATATGGTCGAACTGGAAGCAGGAGGACATCATGTCAAGAGCCAGTAGAGGACGAACAGCATCTAATATCAAGAGGAGCAGCATCTTCAATCAAGAGGAGAAGATTTTCAATCAACATTTCCCAAACAGCTTTCAACACGTCAAGAACTACTAGCAAGTCATCCCAAGACAGATGACTGCAAAACGGTGAGTCGATACTTCACTATATCTTTTTGCGGGTATCAATAATTGGTAATCCCACCCACTTTGTGTTGGCCCCACCTACAGTTGATTTGGTCCCGCCCCCGAGGCCACTTTAATTTCCCAATCCGCCCCTGCTCATGGTTCTCTCTCTCTTGTTCTACCCATTACCTGATAAGGATGTGTCCTCCCTCAAAATAGCAACTGTTAGCCACAAGTAAGTGACTTACAGCTAACACTTTTATAGAGGCCCCCAATACCTGGCGTCTCTGATTTTTTAGGGTATGGTATTGTATGTCACAGATATGAAAACATTGACCTCTTATCTACAAGGCAAGGAAGATGACACCTACAAAGTTTGGCCCCCCAGGGTTACTCCAGTTCCCCTAGAGTCTGGGACCATCTAATATCTATGAGCCACATCCTCTCCGTGTTAGTCCCCCTACTAACAAATTTACATCATGTATGCGGTTATTGAGTTGGTTTCTTAAAATGCATGCAATTATCATCATAATGGGGTAGATACAGAACTAAGTACATTAGCGTATTTACGCTAGCCGGTGACGTAAAAACGTTATTTTGTATGTACTGCGCATGCGCGTGGCAGATGTTACGCCAGGTAACTCTGAACGTATGTACCAGCCACATATCAACAGCATAACTATGAATGAAGGGGCGTGCCACACAATACAACACCCGTAATTACGCTTCGGAAGCGGTGTGAGGCATTTAAATCATCATACAGTATGGGCGCGCTTAGGCACTTTTAGCCTTTACGTACGTCAGTAGTTACGCTTTGCAAACTTAAGTTAGGGTTTGGGCAGCGTAAAATGGCGTAAATACGCTCCGCGATGAAACGTAACAAGAACTTAGGTCTGGATCTACCCCTATGACTTTAAAAAGAGTCACAACAAAACAGATACTGCTGACATAGCAATATTTGCTGCGACTGTTGCATATTTTTGCTGTACAAACATGAAGGGGCTTTGGATTGATTTACAATGGAAGAAACAGCTCCAGCAGTGCAGTTGATGTCAGCTGAGGTAAGATTTTTTTTTTTTGTAGAGTTTTACTCTGTCTTTTGTCAGAGGGAAGAGAAGATAGGCAGCATGAGATCATGCATTGAAAGCAAAAAATTATTTCTTCTTAGAAAGAATCTTGGATATTTCATTGAACTTCCATCAGGATATAACTGGTTCACTATATGATGAATGATAGCTTTATATAACGTGAATATATTTATATTCAATGTTTAGGCTTACGTTGTGTTTGATCACTTAAAGGTGATCTTAGGAAACCTTTGGGTGTAGTTGTCCAATGGCCATCACTTGATGACAACACTAATACATTTCATTACTCATAGTCACATAATTACCCATTTCTCATGAAGTCACTAAGGTAATTTTCTGTAGCCACAATCAATAACATACTGAGTAACTAAGTTATATATGTCACTAAGAATGGCAGATATTCAAATTAAAAGTGTGCAGTTCCATGCAGTGAAATTCTGGTTAATTGCTTATTTTCAGGTTGTAAGACTTTATTTTATGTTTCAGTTTTACAAATAATCAAGCCAAGCCAATTATTAGTTATGCTGAAGAGACTAGTGCTCTATTGATTTAATCAAGCAATTTTACAATCATTTGTAGATGAACAGTGTTAAATGCAGCACTGAAACGAAGCGCCATTAAATCAGGTATTTTATTAATCTGGAGGTTACTTCCTGTAATGATGCAATCTGTTATTTGTTAATTGACTCATGGATAAATATTTTATGGCACATAAAATCAAATATTTTCCAATAATCACCAGACATATAAATGCCAGGAATATATAATAGATGTATGCAATGAGCTGGTTTATAAATACATGCATATTAAGAGCGATCACTTTAGATATCATTCTTGTGTTTTCTGTGTTTCAACATGATGGATTAAACAATTTTAATAGAATTTAGAAAGTTATATTTTGACCCAATCCAGACTTCCACATTGTGAGACTGCAAAAAAAAAATGCAGATCCTTCTTATAATGTTTTCAGCTCAGTTTGACCACAAAAATAATATGAAATAACAATGGCATATCATTATAAATAAAATTTAATGTACCGTATTCTCAATTAATATCGGCTGCAGATTAACGCACGCTATGTATGGAAGTCTGCTGGAAAATGGTACTGCACATGCCAACCAATTCTGTGCTTCATGCAGATCTGAGAGGTGTCCTCCACCCATGCAGAGGAGATACCCTGACTAAGCCCTTACATACAATTCAGTATTCTGCATGGAAATACTTAAGGTGGGGTGCTGGTGCCTACTCCTACATACGAGGTTGTGGATCACAAATTCCGTATAATAGCCTCTGCAGCAGAGGCTACAGAAGCTACCGTACAGAATACAGCGGTAAGTGTGAACACGGTCCAATAAAACTATCTTATTATTCAATTGGCAGAATAGCATGTTAGGCTGATGAAACTGCAGTTACTCTGAGAAAGAATCTGAAAGATGTACAGTATATTTACAGCGTGTCAGTCTAGCCACCGTCTAATGTGTACCTGGTATGACATTCAGTGACTTAAAGCACAATCAAATCCTGGGAATGATGAGGCTGTCTTTCAACAGCACAATCTAGCTGCTTTTGATTAGCTGACTTCTCTGTGCTCTTAAATCATTACTGTCACAGCTATATTACAGTATTGGCATTATTAATTTCTATTCAGGCTACTGCAAGAAAGTAAAAGGGTAAAAAGGAAAACAACAGATGTTTTAAACAGCATTGGCGTTTTGCATTTGTAATGCTATTACATGATAGCTTTTATTTATATTTACAACAAAAAAAGAGTTCATGTATGCACAGCTAAGTTACATTATAATGGGCTGGATACAGATTTAAGTAAGTGCTTAAAATTAGTTACTCCTGGGCTAAATCATGTTGATTGCAGGGGGAGTCAATTGTATTATTTGCATGCAGGGATATATATTTGAATTGCTTACTGCACACAGATACTGAGCAGCTTTACTATGACACTGTTATTTAGACTTGGGATAGGAAACATCACCTCTCAACTCTAATACTGTTTGCAACAGATGAAATATGACTCCCCCTGCAATCAACATGGTTTAGCCCAGGAGTAACTAATTTCAAGCACTTACTTAAATCTGGATCCAGCCAATATGTTCAGAGTAATGTGACCATTTTCTGATCTTTTTTTGCCATAAAGGTTAAGTCTGAATTATGTCTACTATTTTAAAACTGAGAGCATCCTGACATACATCCGATTGAAGCCATGAATCCAGACCCCACATCTGATTAGAAGATTTGTGTTTTATAGGGTTGTTATTATCTCCCAGTGCTTGAAGAGGGTGGTGTCACTTTTACCTGAATACGTTTCAACCATTCTAAACAAGTTTCTCTCATGTCAGGCCCAAAATTTTGGAGGTGTGCACTCTGTATGTCCTTGTTCCAGCTGATCAATAATGGGCCTGCTGGAAGGTTACTATTTCTTTATATTTGTTGTTATATCTGTATGAGATATAGCTGTAATATGTGGTTATGTCGAGAGCTATGATTATAACGTGTTGGCTAAGTGAGGTTTTGCAATATTTGGGCATATCTCCCAGAATCCCAGGAGAGCAGGCAAATATTTTACATTTGAATTTTACTATTAAGCCCCCTACCCCCAATGTTAGTGCTATTATTGACTGGGTTTGATAATGTAATTTATTGACTGTTGCTGACAACCCCTTCTCCCCTTCAGGATCTCCTTAAAGGAAGCAATAAAAAGGTATTGGTATTGCAACAATGTGTAAAGGTGGTGTGAGGTATTGCCGTAACGTGTGGAGGTGATGTGGTGTATTTTTGTAATATGTATTGATGGTATGGGGTATTGCTATAATGTATGAGAGCAGTGTGGGATTTTTTAGCTTTTGGAAACATGTATTTCATTCTCTGGCCACCAGAGGCCTCCAGACAGCATTGAACTTCCTTGGGTGCTCCTTCTTTACTCTCCTTTATGTTCCTCCATTCCTCCTAAAATCACTGCAGAAGACAATGGGCCATATTCACAGATCCGTTTTTTTAAACACACACATAGCAAGGCAACACCCACCAACACCCATCATCATGTAATCATAGATTTACACCTCCATAGACCACTCTGTTCTTTACGTGTGTACTTACGTGCGAATATGTCTTCCATGCGTGCAATTCTTTTTAACCACGCCCTCAAACGTTCATTTAAAGCCTCCCCTCGCCCACTTTCGTGCGATTCACATGTCCGTGCCTAAAGCACATACGTGCGTATATTCAACGTACCTTACGTAAATAAAGTTACTATGCATGCGCAGCTAAAACGTACCTAAAAAAATACACACAACTCCACATGAGAACGGATCTCTCAACACGCTCCCGTGACTTTATGAAAGTCTCACCTTTACATCTTTACTATCTGCACACATTTTTTATCAAAGACACAGGCTCAATAGGCTCAACTAAACAATGTACATCAGTGCAGGGTAAGGTTCCCTGCCAGGCTGTTTGTATATTTGTTATGTATATTGCACAGCAGTCTTCCTGAATGATTGATCACTGACCGGCCATTTATTAAAAGATGGCTTTAACTAAATATAATCTATAATTGTTTTTTAATTCTTCAACTTCAGAATAGATAAAAACTTTTCTAGAGTTGGTATTGATATGAGGGTGGCATTAACGTTCTTATAACATGGAAGGGAGGTGATAGTAGTGTATATATCTTTAAGTCACCACTGTGCTGAACAATAGGAGTCAGAGTATATGTGTGTGTGGATTATTTAAGAAAAATGGCTAATCACCCTTTAAAAAATCCTGCATTTGCCCCTGGGAGTATTGCTGTGTGGCGATGGAGTAGGGAACTATTATAAATTATAGCCTAGTGCTGGGTATTGTTGTAAGGGACTATGGTATTACTGATTGTGACCAGGCAGCCTAAGATGGCTGCCATTATACATATTTTAATGTGCTTGTATGTGAACATGTTATTACTACTGTGTAACACCAGACGTTCAAGACCAAGGACATGCTTATGAACAAAAGGTATACTAACATTATACAATACAAGCTCATACAGCGCATATGTAGAATGTAGAAATTAGTTGGATAAGTAGTACTGGCTCTGTCGCTGTTGGGGTATATAGGTCTTAGCCAAGGTCAGTTCCTCAGCTTCTTACAGGACTGACTGCAGAAATGCCCGCTGAACTTTCCAGCTTGAAACCAACCAAGATAGGGGCCCCTATTGATCATTATCAAGCAATAACTACCAGCTGCAGCTAAGTATTATTCATGTATGTTGCTTAATTCTTTCTAAAATACTATAGTTGCTTAAGAATTGTCTTGTGTTGTGTCCTTTAACTCCAGGGGCCACATTTACTAAGCTGCGGGTTTGGAAAAGTGGAGATGTTGCTCATAGCAACCAATCAGATTCTAGCTGACATTCTCTAGTATATAATAGGAAAGTGAGAGCTGAAATCTGATTGGTTGCTATGGACAACATCTCCACTTTTCCAAACCCGCAGCTTAGTAAATCTGGCCCCAGGTATTTACTGAACCTAAAGTTCCACAAGGGAACACTGATATGATTAGATTGGGTTCAATGTATTGATGTAATATGTGGGGACAATGAGAAATGGAAAAGCATTGTAATAGTACAAATAATACATTTTATATTATTCTATTAGGACCAGATCCAGATTTAAAAGTTATGACTGTTTTCCACTTGCTGCATGTGGAAAATGGCCACGTTCTTTATATGTTTATGCACACTACCAACTTCCAGCATGTATTTGTATCCTCAAAATCCAGGGACCGTATTCACAGATCCCTTTTTTAAAGGAAGACAATTATATGCACGCACGTAGCAAGACTACACCCACCAGCACCCATGACACTTCCCTCTCACAGCCGTGCAATTATACACTTACGCCTCCATAGACCACCTCTAACTTTACATGTGTACTTACGTGTGTATATGTATGCAGTATGTGCGATTCGATGTAACCGCATCCTCATTTAAATGCCCCCCCACCCTCTTTCATGTAAATTTTTGTAATTCAACCCCGCCCCTCCTTACGTATGTCCCCAAGTGCGATTCACATGTCTGTGCCTAGAGCACTTATGTGCGTATATTCAACGTAACTTATGTAAATAGTCCGATCCTAAAAATACGCACGCAGCTCCACCTGAAAACGGATCTGTGAATACGCCCCTAGATTTCCATACCGGAAGTCATTCTGATGTTGGGGTGGGACAATGCGGAATGCTTAAAATATGTCCACATGGTGGGAGGGGGAGACATTCAAATCCTGGGGGGATGGTGCATAAATCATTAAAGGTAGGGTCCTCCTGATGAAATCCAAAACTACAAGGGGAGTTTCCTTTGCACCTATGCAGACCCAATAGCAGACCTCCACAACCAAAGGTCCACTCATATGTTACTATTAATTCAAATGCGTAGTGTATTTATGCTATTGTATATCTATGCACTCCCCCTAGGCACTCGCCCGTACGGACTTTGGCTTTGACTTTTATGCTGCCGAAACCCTACCTTAACTTTTTAATGCGTAAGTACTGATGTACGTAATGGATGGCCTAACCTTGCCCATATTTAAATGTCTCCCTCCCCCGCCCCTTCGTTCGTAGGTACGTACATTCAGCATTATATGTCATAACATCTGCGGCACGCATGCGCAGTAAATACAATCTGGCGATTTTCTGTCAGCGGCTAGCATAAAATTGCTTGCGTACGTAGTTTAGGATCTGGCTCAATGGGCCAGATCCAGAACAATGCTTGTGAGAGAATTTACGTGTGGCGGAGACGTAAAATCGCCTTTTGGTAAGTACTGCGCATGCGCACCATAGAAAATACGCTCCGTAACGTAGCGTAATTGTGAACGTATGGGCCATTCACGTATGTGTCACGTAAATACTTACGTGTGGGAGTGCCAATTTTATGTGAGTCAAAAATACGTCTGAAATATGTTAAGTAGGCGGGGGTTGTATTTAAAGTGTACAGTATGGGTGTGCTCAGCTGCGTAAATACGTGTTGCCCATACATACGTGTGCATATCACTGCGGTTACGTTGGCAAAAGTTAAGGTAGGGTTTGAAAAGCGTATCTTGACAAAATACGTCCATTCAAGGGGTGTGCCGAGGGGAGTGTATAGAAGTTACGCACACGAAAATACACTACGTGAATAAACGTACGGCAAACGTAGTTCTGGATCTACCCCAATATCTGTAAAATTTATGGTGGTCAGTGTAACCCCAAAGTCCTCATTTACTTCAAATTTTCCATTCCCCCCCAACTTCTAATTTTCATGTAATTTGACAACTGACTTCTCCAATAAAACATAATTTAAAAAAGGCAAATGCGGACACATTTTCTTAACAAGTTATCTTTGATGTCATCTTTTATTTCAATAGAATCTTTTCTTAGACATTTTTATTTTTCTCTAACTTAGATTTATGTTTTGTAATAGATTAAAATGATCTGCGGCAAATTGTGATGTGTTTGTAAAATCTACTACTCTCGTGGCTTTATGCTAATAGTTACTGCATGTTCAGAGATGATGGTTTATTAATTGATTTTTAATGCTTCACTTATAATGGATATTTTTTTGTTCATGCTGCATTTCTTGTTGAAGGAAAAATCTATAATAATTAAATAATTGAATCACTCCTAGAGCACATTACCCACTAATAGCATCAACTCTAAATGAAAAATAAAATTGGCAATAATTTCAATTTGGAGCTAGGAACATGATTAGAAAAGGAAATGCACCAACATAAATGTTTCAAAACTTTAAAGCAAACAAATCCAATTACGGCATTGGCAATAAAAGAACAATTGGATAAAATAATTAGGTTTCATAACAAGACACTCTGCTAATGGTTACTGTTTTATGTCTATTTGTTCTTCAATATTTGAATATAATATTTGTCCCTATCTGTGTTTTAATATGTGTATTCAGGATGTCTGTTGTAAGACAAACCTTCCAATTAAAAATATGTCTGCAAAAATGGAGACAGGCCAAGCGTGGCACTAGCTATACTATGCTATATACCGAAAAGGTTACATAATTTGCCTCTCACTTTAATCCTGATTGTGACAGATTTGTCCATTCCACCTTCCCACACCTCCCAGGTCACCGAATCCTAAAACGATACCTTTACTTTACTTTGAAATGGTTGTTTAGTTATCCAAAAGTTAGCAAACGCATTTCCTGCTCACAGAAAACTATATAATTGATGCCACTTTAGAACTATACTATATCAAATGTATAACCAATTAAATTTACCTTTGCATCAGGTGAATTTCAACATCATGGTTCGCTCTTTTTCAGACTTCAGATGTCCTCCCAATCACAGACAGAACTCCAGCTAAAGGTACTACCAACCCCCCCATCACACTTCACATCATACCTCATCAAACACTTATGGTTAGTGCACATTTCTCAAATGTGCCCCCACCTAGATGTTCACACACAGTTCTCAAAATTTGAGTTTCTTTTATGGAATGTTGGTGAGTGGCCTCTCACCTTAAAACACTCTCTCCCAATAAAGGGCAATTCATTTGCGCAAGTCCCCTGACAAGCAACATTGCGCATGCGCATCCGTCAAATATTACCCCCCCTAAAGTCTATGCATGGCTTTTCAGACCCATGGTCAGCATGCCAAACATTTTTCAACATTGACTACATCCTATTAACTGTGTAGTGCTGTTCTAGGCTCCTTTCCACCCAAATACAAAACATACTCATCTCAAACCACGTCCCTCATATCCCTGCCATCCACACATGCAGGAACCCTCCTACCTATACAATTCAGAACAATTTAGAAAATTAATAGCTAAAGATTATCTGAATAAAGCAATGACAATTAAGCACATAGCAAAAATCCAATCATGTTTTGGAAAGCAGCCAAGGTGGTCCTCTGAGGCCTCATAATATCCTACCAGGATAGGTGACACAAAGACTTCATTGCCAAATACAAATACATATACTCTTCAGTAACTTGTAAATTTGACACATAATCAAAGTGCCTCAAGGATAACACCTATGATTTCTATAAATCAGCAATCTCAAGCACAACTTAACAAGGAATATACAAAAAGTAAATTATTTTGGCAGGAGAATATATCATGCAAGTTATATGCTGATCTTGGAAAAAAGCTACCAGAAAAACTTAAACCTCTTCATCATCACAAACCCCTTACCAAACAGACATACACACAGCTGAAAGACATCCAAAGAGTGTTTTATAAATATTACATGACCTTACAGGTAGCAACATCAACCCAACCCCAACTACAAGGGTGTATCCTAGATATAGATCAGCAACATAGACTGATCTCATTTCAATGCAGAACTCTTAATTCAGCCATCACAAAGAAAGAGGGGGCCAAGCTCCATTCACTGTACATGATGACAAAGCTCAAAGCTGACGACTACAAACTATCGATGCCTCATATATTCATTGGTAGTCCGGGGCTAACACCAGGGGTCCCAACCTGCTGGATGCCCGCACAAATGGGGATTGTCCATGGAAGATTCTCTTCAAAGCAGTCAGAACAGTGGTAGCTGCTATTTTAGC